>CATIWR010446720.1:0-38772 GCA_949677035.1 Omphalea diandra | reverse complement strand
TTAAAAGAATATAATTTTCTCTCAACGCATATCGATGGATGACTTGAATTGCTTTTTTCGATTTTTCTCTAGTTTTTCTTCTTTTCTAGCACGTCTCTCTCACTTTATCTCTTGTTTTTCTCTCCTTTTTTTGTTTTTTTTTTTTTTTCTCTTTTTTTTTTTATTTTATACCACATCTCTCTCCATTTTTATTTTTTTTTTTACACCTTTTTTTTTTTTTTTTTTTTTTTTTTTTTTTTATCTCACCAATTCTGGATTTTTCTGGCTCTCAGTCTATTTCTCCTATGCAAATCAATTATATTTTGTTATAATCTTTTTTTTTTTTTAATTGGGAGTGACCTGATCGTAGGTTTCATTTGGAAGCCAAACCTAGTTTCAAATGCAACCCAAATTGGATTCAATAGAATCTTTTGGGTTTTATTACCTAATTCAAATGTAACCCAATTTCTGATTTTTTCTTAATGTTATCCTTCTGTAATTTCTATGGAGCCCAAAACTTATTTTCCTTACTCCACTAAGCCGAAATTGCAAATCAAAATCTTAAAACACACCTAATTTCATCATGAAAACTTTAAATTTCAATCAGAAAAAATATTTTAAAATTTTAGAGATACTAAATATTGCTAAAATAAATTCATTTTCAAAGAAAATATTGTCCCACCTTCATTATCAAGTCCTCGTATATACACTTTGAGGGCTAAGTGTTATACTATGCTTAGCCTTTACAAATGCGCCTTGAAAGTAGAAAAAAAAATATATTGATTATATTTAGCGTCATGTATTGTGCTAGCATTCCCTTTGAGAACCCAAAAACAAATTAAGTTTTTTTTTTCTTTTAGAAAACCTGAGATGGAATCTTTTAAATCACAAACTTTCTTTTTCAAACTTTCATTCTGATTTGAAATAATTTCATATAACATATTTATAGAAACAATATTTTTCTTCTTTCAAAATTTTAACTTTCTTTTTTAAATTAACAATTTTATTTTTTAAAAAATTTTATTTCTTTGAGAAGAGTTATCTAAATCATTATTAGTCGATTTTAGGACCTCAACTAAAGTTTTTATTGTAAATATTTTATTAATATTATCATCAAATTCGCACACCACTTTTGAGTTATTCTCCATGGCCATGAAATATTCACTCTTGGTTTTCTCCTTCTTACTTGTAGATGTTGTATTGTTCATTTTTTATTTATCCTTCATAGCCATGATGCATTTTTTCACTTATAAAGATTGTATTCTCCAAGCTTCTTTTCCTCCTTTCATCTTAATCATAGTCTTCCAACTCTATTAATCTTCAACGTCCTTTTATAATTAATTTATTTATCAGAAAGCTCTCATGATAAGAAGACTCAATAGTTGTCATTGATCATTTATTCTTTAACAATGGCATCCTCAAACTCCATTACTTGAACTTTCTCAAGAATTTAAAACAAGGCTTTGAATATCACTGTAAGTCCCTCGATGATGATAGCGACCTAAGAGGAGGTTGAATTAGGTGCAGTTAAAGATCTAAAACTTCTTTGAAAGTTTATTAAGTTTAATTGACATCAAAATATGCACTCTAAATTCTTTATCTCTCAAATAAAGATGCAAGCTATAGAAGTAAGAAGATAAAGACAAAATTTACAATAATTCAACATCATACTTACATTTACGCCTAAGCAATCACTTAGATCTTTACTTTTCTTTTTCCAAACTCAAAAATAACCTCTTTTTATAGCTATAAGGAGAACCTTCTACTCAATCTCCTCTTCTAGGCTCAAGAATATTTTGATATTTTTGCAGGTGAAACACCAACCTATAAACCTTACAAGTGTCTTCAATTTTCTTCTTGAAGAACGAGACCATTCCAACAATGAATAAGGTCGTTCACTCAACTTGGATTCTTGGCTTGCACAACTGCTTCCTTAAACAAACTAGCTCTTCACTAAACGGGCTATTCCTCATATGGACAGGGTCTTTCACCCTTTGAACAAGGTCGTTCGTCTTTTAAGTCTTCAACAATCGACATGACTATGCTTTCTCTTCCTTCCAAAGCTTTCTTAGGCTCTTTTTTTTTTTTTTCTTTGCCATCATCTTCTTGCTTTTTTTCTAGTTTGAGAACACCAAGCCTCGACAACCCTATTGCAACCTAATGGCACTTCTTTGGTTTTCATTAAAACATCCTCAAGATTTTACTCTTGAAATGTAAATTGCTCTTGCCTCTTGTCTTTCTTCTCTTCTTTGGGCAACTTTTTTGAACATGAGTTCTAATTAAACGCAAACACTCAAATATACATGTTAGAACTTCTCAAAATTTTATTATCACTCAAACACAAAATTAAATCAATATTAGAGTCACATAGTCAATAAAAAAAGATTAAACAAAAAAGCCAACAAAACAAATGAAAAAGGTATCCCGAATTGCTCATTTCTCCTTTTCTTTTAAATCAAATTCAAACTAATCCCTTAAATGATCTAAATTTTGAACGTTGCACCATGATAATTCCAATTTCAAATCAATTTGATTTTAATTCTAAACCAAACCGTGATCAAGTCTAAATCTAATAATATAACTTATACTAAGCTATCACATCACCAGGCTTTTTTTTTTTTTGGGCAACCTTGATTTGCTGCATGTTTACAAAATACTTGAATGTGGCGGCTTCTAATGTTTACGAAAATTTTCAAATTTTGTTGCAGCTAAAATTGACTTCAAAAACAACTTCCCAAATATATACGAAAGCAATAAATGATCCTAGAATCCATTAATTTCAACCATTATGACCATGTAGTTCTCATATCAGAGAAGGATTGAACACAGTACCATATAATACTGAGCACACAAAAAATGAAAAACAATGATATAAACATATAATTGTCTTGCCCACAGACACATGACTAAACTAGCAGCTAAGCAATGGCCAAAAATTATGCAAAGGAATTGACCAATCATCAGAGAACATAACATAAAAAGAACGGGACAATGCTTTTGAATATCAATTGTGATTATACAAAGAATTGTTTTTGAGAAGATAACAGAGAAGGGCGGGGATATGTAAATTCCTGAACAATGTATATTGTACACAAACCCAACAAACTCTCAAACCCTTGTCCAAGACATTGACGCATAGAAACCAATATTACAAGAACTACAAAGACATCACATAATAGTGCATCGACTTCTTTCTTCTGCAGGCTGTGTAGACACTTGCTGGAACCTGTGTGACTCGGATGGGTTGTATGAGAATTCAGAAGTATCAAGTCCGTACTGGTTTTCGTGCAGTAAAGAACAAAAGTACAGTGGCATAATTAGCAACTAGATGCTAAAAAAAAAAAAAAAAAAAAAAAAAAGATATCCGAACTGTCTAAGCAGTTGAGATTAAATAATGTGGATGCATAATATGTTTGTCATTAGTAAATAGCCAAAACATGGTCCACCAGTTACAGTTTGTATGATAAAAATGGATTTTTTTTTTTTTTATAATTAAACAATTAAAAATTCTCCATGTGATGCAGAAAATATTAGCTCGACAAACTCAAATCATTTAGGCATTCTAGAATTTGGCCAACTCTCATAGTAAAATGCAAATTGTTTTTCATTCTAACGTAGTGCAAACTTCAGAACTAATGCAATAAAGTACAAAATTAAGGTATAATTGCTAAGATAGTAACTTAAAACACAAATCTATGAAGTATGGACATAGACACCAACACAAGACAGAAACACGTACATGTTCACGACTATTCCTAAAAAATTAGGACATGACATGAGAGGACACACCATTAAAAATAGGCCTAATGAATCAATAAAATCCAAAACTTTAGGTGTTTTTCCAATTCTAGCCAAACCTTTAATTTTATAACTGCATCTTTTTAAAAAACTGGTTGCAATTATAGCATACCAACAAAAATTGATTAAAAATGAAAAAAAAAATAATATTTTATTAATCATTGAAAGAAAATTGTTTTTCAATATTTTTTATTTTCTAAATTTATCTTGCTTTCCCATTTCCCCATCCTTCCTTTCTCTTAATCCCACCCAGCAAGATATGGCTCAGACAAACAACATGAATGCCCCTCCGCAAGCCTTATTTTTTAAGTAAAGTCAAGCTTTTGCTCCCTAAATACTAGAGAAATAGATCTTTTTTCAAAATTCTCTATCTGATGTTACTTGTCAAACATTTTTAACTCATTCAATTGTTTTGTTACATCAACATTTAGAGTAATCAAAACAAGAATGTTATTTTTTCCCACTTCATAATTTATTTGTTGTGAAACATGTTTTTATCTAGCAAATTACGAGTTCCAATTTGCAATCAACAACCCATGCATATTTTCCAGCACGTTCACATAGAATTAATACTGTCAACAAATCAATTCTATATGTTTCTTGAAAGATCTGCAATTTTCGTTATTGAGCTATAATTGCAACAAATTTCTCCAATTGGAATATAACTGATGAAATTAAAAGTTCTAGCTAAAGTTTTGAAATTTTTTAATCATAAGGCCTTAAATTATATATTTATAATATTTTTAACATTCAACACAAAAATAAGATCTTCGTTCATTTTCAATACCATTTATAACACATTTAAAGTTGAATTCATAGACATTATTCAAAAGAAAAGCTTTGTTGGAACTCAATTTTTTTCTTACATTGCTTGCATTAATCGTTTCAAATTTAAAAATTTTAAATCCGAATGTCCTCAGAAAATGTCTCAGCCGTGTCCTAGAAGTGGCCCAGTCAACTTTGTAAAACAGTTGAGCACTGTATACAACTTTGAAAAACAATCGAGTTTGTATTTTGACAAGAGTATGCAAGATCAACAAAATGAGCACCATTTATTGTCTAAATTAAGGGAGAATTAGCTCTGATCATATCATACCTTTTCCCTCATACGTGTACTCCAAGCATCGTTTCTGCTGGGACGCTGATCAAGAGTACTAGCAACAGGTACACCTGTTGCTGGAACTGGTGGCCTGTTAAGCAAGGGCTGCCGTCTTGGGGAAATGAGTTCATCGTCACTGTCATAATCCACTGGCTTGTTTGCTGCCCTAACCATAAGGGCTAACACAAAAAGCAGAGCCTGCGATAGCATGTTAATTCATTGTAATTAGCCAGTTGAGAAGACAAGAATAAAACAATTTTTGTCAGTGGTTCAAGTAATTTCATGTCCATTTGGGTAAAGAAACACCTCAACAATTACGCATGAAAAATCAGGCAACTAATTATGCAATCCCCTAGTTCATGCACGCCATATTATACAAGGACATACAACTGATAGAATCATAAGTTCTGAAGTCAATTAAACATGCATTACAAACACAAGCAAAAAGCTCAAAACAATTAATCTTTATGAGTCAAAAGGCTCTTTTACTTTGGAGTGAGATAAAACTGCATCCAAATCAATCACCTGAGAAATCTACATTGTTTTCATTATGAGATCAACAAACATGATATTTAAAATTAACTTCAATGGACTCTTAGATTAAACTAGCAGTAGATTGTGCCACAATCAAATAAAGGCATCCACTTCATCAGCTTCACTGAGATGCCTTATCAATAGGAAAAAGTACATGATGCCTTATAGTGCTATTATGTGGCATCAGGAACAGTTCTTTCAGTCCATTTGCTCCACAACTTTTAAGTTTCAATTAGCAATATCAAAGCTAAATTTATCCACTGAGCAAAACGATAATTTGAGTATGTGTTTAGCATTGCTATTGCACATAGCTATAGCTATTGACTAAAACTACAAAATTGTTTAGGATATTTTTTTGTGTTATTGAAAATAGTGTAGCTACTTTGTTAATTTAATTAAATAGCTATTTGCAAAGTTACTATACAGCAGTAGTTATGGCAAAAATGCACTAAGAGCCATTTGTGACTTGATTATTCATTAGGCACCATTTGAGTGTAGCTACTTTGTTAATTTAATTAAATAAGTTACTATACAGCAGTAGTTATGGCAAAAATGCACTAAGAGCCATTTGTGACTTGATTATTCATTAGGCACCATTTGATGAGGATAATACAGAGATCCTGTCTGAGAGTAATTGTTTATTGCAGGATTTCATAGGAGTATATTCATAATTTTGTTAATTATGGGGCAAGGGTATTTTGGAATTTTTGTTGGTTCTAGATGTCTGAGAATTATTTAAGTTATACTGACAATGCTATTTAATATAAGCATTAAATAAAGGAATAGTCCTTTCAATTATCCTAGTCAAATTAGAAGATAAATAAAAGGGAGTCTATGTCCAAATTGGACGCCTACTAAGTTGAGATTCAGGATTACTTTTTGAGTCTACAAATACACATGGTTGTACTACTCATAAAAAAGTTTTCAATCAATACAATTACAGCAATTATGCTTTTGTTTTTAGTTCTGCAATCAATTTAATGCAAGAAAGTGTGAGGCTTTCTTGATAGGAGTGAATTCTACATTCTATTGGCATGAATCTGGTAGATACATTTAATTTGTCCAATAAAATTTCTTGGATTTACTGTTCGTGTTACTGTTCACATTCATTCCTCAAGCAGCCCCAAAACCTTCTCTTGATAATTTTTCTTCTTTAACCTAATCCATACAAATCTTGGCCCTGATCTTTAAAACCCGAGCTTTTCCCCCAAACTGTCCTACATCAGTTTGGTATCAGACCTCTTGATTTTGCTATGATGTTCTCATATGATGGGGGATCTTTTAGTGGTAGGTGATAGGAAAAGTTCCAGACACCTCTTAAAGAGAAGTTAGTACTTGAAGAGAAAAAATCTCATCGTTTGTATGTTTTAGAGCAAAATAGTTAATCTGGTATTATCCCAGTAAATAAGATAAAAAAGGTTTGCTATTTCTCGATTGAAAGCAGGGTTGAGAAGCAAGAATTTCAAGAATTATAAATGATTGATACAGACAAGGAATTCAAGGAAATTTAGGTTTAAAGACCCAAGGTATTATGGTCTACATTCAATAAAGGGTTTATTGTATAAATTAGAGTATTTCCTAGTTCTATTTATATATTTATTACCTGTTAGTTCAATATTTCCGCTAGGGGTAATTTTGTAATTTCTAGCTTCACTGGAAAATCTGCCCACAGTTGGTCAGAAATCTAAGCACTTATTTTTAAAATTCTATTGAAATCCATGTTGAGTTAGCAGAATATTATTTCTTTTTTAGTTTTGCTTGCATGTCCAATCCTTCTAGGATTAAGACTAGTTCTAAAGCCCTAGCTTAAATGTTTAAATTTAGCTTGTAGTCTATAAATACTCAAATTTGTATTTCAGTTCTCAGAGTTTTGAGTCAACAAAAGAATTCAAGCAGTTATGCTTCTCTGAGTTGTGCAATGCAAGTCCTCCAATGATACGATTCCTCGGAAGTCTGGAGTGTGATGCTTAAACTCTTTATTTTATTTAGCATCCATAAGCTACCATTCACAGACCTTTATTCTCACCAGAAACCGCCCAAAACCTTCCATCTTTGTTTAATTTCAGTTCCTAAGCCTAATCCCTACAAATATCAACTAATCACTCAACTTCTACCCATTCTAACTTCAAATAAACCTTAATTCAGCCTAAATAACATGCCTGCAAACTTGTCATGCGTCAGTTGGTATCAGACTTCAAGATCCTTGAAGTTCATTGTTCAATTTTCTTTAACCATGGACACCAATGCCAAATTAAATTTAAAGTTTGATTCTCTTTCTCGAGACCACGAATAAAACAAGCCAAATTGAACTACATACAAGAGCTGAGATAGATTATTTGCCCACGCTGTTGTCTTCAATGAACTCTGGAAAATAAACCATGGACACCACTACTAGTCAAATTCTCCCTATAGTGACAAGCAAAAGGGTGGAAAAAGATTTTCAAGTTGCACCTGGGCTTGAAGGAGAGCAAAATTAGCACCCAAAAGCTGAAACTTTGCAGTTTCAAGAAGCAAAACAGCAAAAAGAAGGTTCTACAAGTTTATCAAAATCTGCAACCTCACTCCGAAAGATGCAGCCGGAAAAATAAAACAGCAAGAAGAAATGAGAAAACTACTAGCTAGAAGGTCAGAAGAGTAAAATTAAGAGAGCCAATTTTTGGATGAATACACTATTTGAAGGAAAATTGAAGGGGCAAAAGAATTTTACTTCCCTGTTCAAGAAGCTGGAATTTATGTTGCCTATCACTGGTTCTCACAAGAGAAATTTTGTTATTCTAGCTAAGTTTCAAGAGAAAATCAAGGGAGCTTTCCAGTGTTTTCATGGCTGCAAAAAACTGAAAAGTCAAGATGGCACACAATAAAACCTTTTTTTTTTTTGGTTTGCCTTGAGGGTTCAATTGAAGGAAACATCAATTCAAATACTTAAGCACTTCAAAACTCGAGATCTAGTTTTCTCCCATGGCGGACAAAGAATTCGAGGAAAGTAAGATTTAAAAACTCAAGCTTAGAATTACGATCCAGATTTAATATAGGGTTTGTTGGAGAAATTACAGAGTTTTCCTAGTTATATTTATATTTTCTAGCTTGAAATCTGCCCATATTTGGTTAGGAATCTTCATATTAAATTACTATTTCATTCCTCAAGTTTTACATAATTCACCACTTTGTCCCTCCACTTTCAAAAAATAATTAAAATCTCCTCAACATTTTGTCTCATTAAACGAAATAGTCCGGTTAAATTTTCCATCACATGATAATAAAATATCAATTTTACCCTTAATACAAAATCAATTTTTCCTTTGCCACCACTCTCCATCTCCACCACAACCAAAATCATCAATACCCTCTCTTGTTCTGCTCATTTTCTCTGTAAAGAAACAGTATAATAAGACAATTCTGCATTCAAGTTTCTCTCTTTGGTCTGCTTATTTTTTTCAGTAACCAAACAGATGGAAAAAGGCAAACTAACTTCTACAGTTCTTGATTTGAAAGATGAATAAATGGGCAGAAACCCAAAAGTCTTAACTTCAACTAAACAAGCAAAATCACTAATTCAAAAAGAAAATTGCATATAAAGCTTAAAACTTAAATGAACAGTCATTAAGTGGAAAGTAAAGAATGAGAAAAGAATGAGGAGTGAGGAATTTTTTTTCTCCGAAGCAAATGAGCCTGATTTTAAGATTAAGCATCATAATGTACCTCTTTTGTAGAGGAATATAATAGATTTGTTTAGTTGGGCTTGAGATTATGAGTTTTGTTTTTATTGCTTGTATGGTGGTTGTAATGGAGGAGATGAAGAATTGGCGACATTTTCTGAAATAAATTGGTCACCATTTATTTTGAGATTATTTTCAGAAATAAATTGGTCACAATTTATTATTTCTGGAATATAATAAATTGTTCTCATAAGTTTTGAGGTTATGAGCTTATTGAAGGAGATAAGGATGAAAAGTGGATGGATGAGAGATATTACAGGATGGTAATCAAGATTATCCAAGATCAATTCCGCGGCATTGATGGATGCTGAATGCAATATATTAACCTCTTGGATTGTACCAAGGCCTTTCTCCTGCTCCTTAGACACTACACTTCAACTTGAATTGTGGGTTACAAGAACTTGAGGAATGCAAATGGTTGGTAATGGTGGCTATGACCCCATTTCTCTCTCGTAAGAAATGTTACAGAGAAGGGAGTTATGGTGACAGTGGTGTGAAGAGGTAACAATGATGGTGGTTGGATTAAGAAGATAGGAAAATGGGATTTATGTAATTTATGTTTTCACAAGGCTGTTTCAGGTATTATCTATTAAGTTAAAGTCTTGTCTCTCTTTTTATTTAATTGACCAATCAATTTTAATTGGACAGAAAGACTGTTTCGTTTAACAGAACCGAATTTTTAGAAGATCTTACTTATTTCCTGAAAATAGAGGGACAAACTAGTGAATTATATAAAACCTGTTTAATGAAACAGTAATGTTCTTAGTTTATAAATACCCAGGTTCATGTTTCAGTTTTCAGAGTTTTGAGTTAATAAAAGAATTCCAGCACATGTGCTTCTTTGAGCTGTATGATGCAATTCATCCAATGGTGTGATGCCTAGACTCTTTATTCCATTTCCTATTTGCATGTTACTGTGCACAGCCCCTAATTTTCACTACCAACAGCATATAACCCTTCAATCTTTGCCTAACTTCAGTTCTTAACCCTAATCCCTTCAAACCCTAACTAATCATCCAAGTTCTACCCATCCTAACTTCAAAATAAACACTAAATTCAGCATAAATAACCTGCCTGAAAATCTGTCCCGTGTCAATCATGAAAGCACTTGACCTTGAAGATGCAATTGAACTAGCTATTGAATTTGAAAAGTAAGTGTTCATGAGAAATTTTCCAAGTTCTTAATCTAATAATCAAGTTAAGAAAGAAGCAATGCCAACTATAGAGCAAAACACACGTGAAAAAGTAAGCAATCCAACATTAAGTATTATGGGAACTTGCTGAATAGCTAGATAGGCTACAATCTCATTTAGACGAGGCTGAAACTTAGAAAGATGTTGGACAACAAGAAGTAAAGCAGAAAAACCAGCACCTAGACCACCCTATACGACAGCTGTAAAAGCCTATACAACAATAGAAATCATAAGGCTGCAACCAAAAAAGCTAGGGCAGCAGTTCAAAAAACCTAGAGCATATATATGGGAGGCAGGAAAGCCGAATCAACAGCTAAAAACTACAACTTGACAGTCAAAGAAGGAAAACAGCAAGGTTTCAACTTGAAGAATCTGAACTTGCTTTCTGACACCAAATTAAGCAGAAGGCAAGAAATTTCATGCTGAGAATTATGTACAAAAGAATAAAGAAGAAAAATCCAAAGTAGTACCAATCCAAGATTTTTCAAGGGCGCTATAAGTCAACAAATTCTATATGTCATTGATTCCTGGAGAAGTATGACTATCCTAGTTCCTATTGGGTTGATTGAGACTTTAAAAAGGAGAACAGTGTGACAAACTGAATTTGAAAACGGATGAAAGGATGCGTATGGAAGATGCCGAGCATGTTGAGTTTGTGTTGCCCTTAGAAGATTCTTAAGAAATTGATTTTGCCAGTACAAACAAGTTAGAAAATAAGTTTGAAAGGAGCTTGTTTCTATTACTGTGTGCAGCTAGGAAGTCACAATGGCATGCATCAACAGTTGAATTTCCAAGGCTAAGCTCAAGAAATCATCAATTCAGTTATTAGGGCCTTTCAAGACTCAAGGTCAAGTTTTCCGTGACCGAGGGAAAATGACGAGGATAATAAAGAAATTTCTTCTAACAATTGGATCAATTACTTATTGTAGGATGCTACAAAAGTTTGTTTCTTATTTCTTTTTTTAATTTTGTTAATTCTGAGGTAGGGATATTGATGTCCACATACTGCCTCCCTAAAACTCATTTATTATTTCAAAAACCAAATATGCCTCTAGAGTATAGGGAAAACTAAAATAGGAAGCTATAAGATAGCCCCAACAAAATATAAAAATATCCTAAATAACCCTATAAAATATACAATTACTTATTTTCTACAACTAAAACAAAAAAAAGAATAATAATCATCAAGAGGTATTTCATTCCAATCTGAGCTTGAGCCATGTATAGGACTTAGACTATGCCTGAGGCGGAAGATATGAACTACATCACTCTCGCCTCCCTTGAAAGTTTGACCTCGAAATATGAGAACCAAACTTAGGAGAATCACAAAAAGCAACAGGAAAAAATATTATAAATCAAATATTCTGGCACTCCATCTTCATCAAACTTTGGATATTAAACTGAATCAACAATTTCCTTATCCATACTAGCTGAATCCTTGTCAGCATTCTGTTAGATCATGGCCATTGTTCGCTTTTGAGGTCAATTCCTGTAGCTATGTAACTTCTTCCCATAGCTATAACATTCAAAACCCTTAAAAAAAAAAAATCTTAGACTGGATTGCTTTAGTTAGCACCACAACATGTGATTGAGATGCCATCATCTTCATCGACTCATTCATGTGTTTATTCCTCTTTTCTGCTTATTTTGCATAAGTTACAGCCTGATCAACAGAAGAAAACTGCTTATCCTTCAAATCAATCCAAATGCCATACTCAAGTCCATCAAATACCTAGTAATGTGCATCCAAAGCTCATATCATAAAGTTAGATCGAGCAACCAGCTTATGGAACTCCAAGATAATTAGTAAAATCCATGTTGCATTGAGTTAGAGCACAGAACTTGGAATACAGTTCCCTTTTGTAATGAACAATTTCCTTTCATGGTGAACGGGAATGAAATTTCCCTCCATTATACAGCGAAATAAAGGCCAATAATTGTCAAAAAGCTTGGTGGTTTTGTCCGATACTATGCCACCAAGAATTAGCATATAACTTCAAAACAAGTAATTGCTATGCTTTTTCCTTATTCCTCACAATGCTCTCCATTTGATTTAATCAATTATGCTAATTTTCTGGATCAGCCTTTCCATTGAAGTATTGTAGATCAGCTTTAATTCCATAATAAAGTTTAGAAGAATAACATAGAGCATCTAATGGTGGGGGGTGATTGAGCAAGGTAGTAGCTATTCGGTGAAGAGACAAAAGTAGCTTAACGTGAAACCTAAACAATCGGTGTTGAAATATAAATATAGGCACCAACTGTAACCACACCTTTATGTTCATTATCCAAACCTAGATGAGCCACAATCAATGCTAGTGAATCCTTTATTACGATGTAAATGAACTGAAATAACTAGCAAGCTACTTAGATGAGCTTAAAAAAAATACTCAAGATAAACTCGATGTTAATCAAGTTGAGTTAGAGCTTAAGCAACTCTATTAGGTTGTCACGGTCACATTATTGTTGGAGACAAAATTTACAAGAATCTCTCTTTTGTTTTGCAATTTTCACGTGCAAAGGACTCCAATAATGCTATCTACAGCAAGAAAAGGAACAGAACAGCTAGCATTTTGAATATTTTTCATTTTCCTTGTTCTCCTCCTCTATTTCTTCTCGTCCTTCCATTTTATTTCTGCAATATCACAATTCAATCACCGTTCCTTGAAAATTCTTTCATAAATTAACTAAAAAAACTCAAAAAAAAAAAAGTTTAAAGAGCAAAATTATTTGGAAAAGAATTCTTCACACTACATTTAAAAGAGGTATGTTAATATTCATAATCTAAACTTTTTTATTATTTTACTAGTTTTTACATTACAAAATATTGTTAAATTTTTAAGTTTTAATTAGATAATCAGCTTGATTAAAGGTTAGAAAATATGAATTTCTCTTGATTAGATTATAAAATATTGTTAAAAACTTAGATTAAAAATATTGTTAAAAAAGCATACTTAGATTACAAAATATTGTGAAAATGTATATTTAGATTACAAAATATGTATAGAAGATATAAATTATTTAGATTAACCATTGGCTATAAGATAAGTAGATATTAATAGTTTAAAACTTAAACATAAAATAAGTATTTAACTTGATTATTATTTCTAATGTGTTTTAGTCCATGAGTTTAGGCTTAGAATTGACTAGTTTTATAATTTGCAGAATTCATAAATTAAATTGATATTTAATTTTTTACTATTAGTAAATTAATTTTTATTTTATTTTATTACATGTCTAGATTACTAAATTTTAGAAGATATAAATTATTGAGCTTGATTATTGGGTATAATATAAGTAGATATAATTAAATTTAAAACTTATATAACTACGTATTTAACTTGAATAGTGTTTTTAAGGTGTTTTAGTCCATGAGTTTAGACTTAGAATTGATTAGTTTTATAATTTGCAGAATTCATAAATTAAATTGATATTTAATGTTTATTACTAGTAAATTAATTTTTATTTTATTTATTACTTGTCTAGATTACTAAATTGTAGAATTTAAAAATTTTTCGTCCACGTGGAAGTAGAGAAAATCCTTCAAAGCCAAGTGATGATATTGGATGGAATTTTGCACATCAAGTTAGAAATAAAGGTGAAATTATTTGTGACTTTTGTAGCAAAAAAGTAACAAAGGGAATAACTTGATTGAAATAACACTTGGCTGGTGTGAGTGGTCAAATATCTAGTTGTCCCTAAATGCCAATTGTTGTAAGAAAGATATAGTTAAAATTCTAAGAGATTATGAAGTTGCTTAAATGGGGGAAAAAAAAAAGCAAAAGAACTTAAAAATGAAATTTGTAGAATGCATAAAAAGTGAGACTCAGTTAAAAAAGAGGACTTCGAATTAGAATTTGCAAGGAGAGAAGATATGAGACAGTTTGATGAAGACTAACACAAAGTTAAAAGAGTGCAATACAATGAGGGGGTAGCAGTTACACCATCTTTGGGTGTTTAGTAATAGTTAACAAAAAAGGTAAAGAAACTACTAGATATGTTCTGCATCAACACTGGCTTCTAGATTGGGGGCAAAGTAGAGTTGGAGACGATGCAACTCTAAAAATATAACCAGAGATCAATACCAAATGGTTCAAAAACAAAAGGCTAAATTGTTAAAAGTTTTTGGTAGCATTGTGATCCATAATTGATTGTTGTTTTCGATAGCTGACTCACCTTGGACTGGACCTTTACTTAAAGCAACTGCAGAAGTTGGCCCCAACGTACCACAACCTACTCCCTATGAGCTAGCAAAGATATATCTCCTAAATGAATATAAGTCGATGAAATCATTTGACTCCATATGAAAACAAAGAGGTGTGATGGATAGAATATCCCAAGGATGCATATCATCAACTTTTTTATTTATTCAAATCATGGCATAATCGTCCGTAAATCGATTGATGTCATACTTGTTCAATATAGAGATGCAGACTACTACTTTGGATAAGTTGTAGTTGAAAGTAGTACAAATTGCGACAAATAATAAGGCTACAATGGAGGCTGTTGAAAAAAATTGATGGTTTAAACACTTGTAGACAGCTTGCAATACTCATTGC
Organism: Omphalea diandra; assembly: GCA_949677035.1. Taxonomy (NCBI): domain Eukaryota; kingdom Viridiplantae; phylum Streptophyta; class Magnoliopsida; order Malpighiales; family Euphorbiaceae; genus Omphalea; species Omphalea diandra. The sequence continues at coordinate 23,894 of CATIWR010446720.1, read as the reverse complement.
CTTGATCTAATTTTTGAGGACTTGGGAAAATGAAAATTGTTTAAGGAAGTTATGGAATAGGCAAAAATATCACCCTATTCATATACAATCATATTTTATATGAAAAAAATTCACAAATGGGAAAGAGCTTTTGCGATATGGAATTAGTAGATTTGCCATTAATTTCAACCCTTCGAAAAGCATCATTGGACATAGGCTTGTATTGCAAAATATGTTTGAATCTGAAGCATGGTTAGTAACAAAATTTGACAAAACTATTAATGGGCCAACTTATGAAGTACAACTATTCATACTTCATATAGGTAATGAGGTAGGCTATTTTGAGATAAAGCAAATCAAATAATGAGAATTCAAAAGCCATTGTTGAAGTTCTAAGATTGGTAGATGAAACTGAGAAACTAACAATAGGTTTCATATATGAGGCAATACAACAAGCAAAATTGGCAATTAAAGAAAATTATAAATATTATATGTGATATTGAAATATTATTAATGAAAGATGGAACTTCCACTTGCATCATGATTTGCATGCAGCAAGCGTGTTTAATAAAATTTACTTGTAATTTATCATAAATTTACTTGTAATTTGCCATAAAATTTAATAAGATAAATAGATTAATAAACTCATAAATATAATTATGATAATCTGATCAGTACTTGATTTTATTTTAGAATATTATTTAAACGATTAATACCAATATGGACAATATGACATTTCAATTGATAGTGAAGCGTTAGAAAGAACAAAGGTTGTCATTTCAATTTTGGAGCCAAGGGAGTCACATGTGGAGAATCAAGTACTTGCACTTAATGAAATAAGCGTTTTCATATGTTCATAGTTGTTAAAGGCGCGCCTCAGGCGCTAGCCTTTGCGCCCTAGAAAGCCAAAGGCGGGCGCTGTCACAAAGGTGCGCCGCCTTGGTGCGCCTTGAGCCTCATGCGAGGCGCCCTAAAGGTGAGCCTTTGTGACAATTTGTGTTTTTTTTTTTTTCATGTCTGAATAAATCTGGACTATTGATTTAAAATTAAAAAGCTCTGTTTGTAAACCTTACCACAATTGATTATTTCAAGAAAAGACAAAAGAAAAGCAATAATAAGGCTGCTCTAGCAGTAGAAAAGAAAAACAAACAGAAGATTATGGCAGAAAAATGGATCTGCTCCAGCTAAAAAACAAATAGAAGAAAAAGAAAACTGCTGAAATAACAGAATAAGAAGAAGAAGAAGAAGAAGAAGAAAGAAAGAAAGAAGAGGAAGAAGAAATAATTTGCTCTTGCGTGTTTAGGATTTCAAGTCTTTAGTAACCTAAGAGACTTGTGCGTTTAGACTTTGAAACTTTTATTAAGTTTTTTTTTTTTTGTGTGTATTTTTCTTTTGTTATTACTTAATGTGTATTGAATATTAATAGTTATAATATTATATCACCTTACAAGTAGTTTAATGATAAAATTTAAAATTTTTTATTTTTGCGTCTCATGTTGCTTAGGCACACACTTGTGCCTTGCGCCTAGGCTCCAAGACACCTTAGCACCTTGGTGCGCCTTGCGCCTTTAATAACTATGGATATGTGTAATTTAAGTGATTACTTCAATGGAAAATTGAATATGTATGAATGATTAATAAATTAATTGTGTAGCTGTTCTTTTTTGTGAAAAGAGTAAGAACTTTTGTACCATATTGGCACAAAGAGCAATTAAAATGACCAACTAGGTTAATAATTCTAAATAATAAATAAATATTTTCTCCTCTCAAAATCTAATATAGTGTATTGTAATTGTTTATACAACTAAAAGGTGGATCACTTATGGAGAAAATGCACTCATCTTGAAGCAATAGCAGTTAAAATTTTGAGTCAAACAGTTTCAACTTCTAATTGTAAAAGAAATTGGAGTACATTTTCTCTAATCCACACAAAGACAAGAATAGGTTATGATATCAAAAATCGCATGCTCGTCTTTGTACATTACAACATGAGCTCAAAATTACAAATGCAATTAGGAGTCAACAAAATTTTTTTTAAAAAAAAAGCTTCAATCCAATTAATTTGAATTATATTTATGAGAAAGATGATCAATTATCTACCTATTTGGAAGAAAGAGAAAGACCTTTGTGAAACCATTGATTGGTTAAGTGAGGAAGAGATTCATGAAAATGTGCAAGAAGGCACAAATGGTGGTGCGAATGGTGATGATGATGGTTATAGCCAAATAAGTGGACAAGGGGCTAGTTCTACTTAACTTACGGAGAATTTCTATAATGATCTCATAATATTGATGTTGCTAGTTAAACTTCTAGAAATAATTCATCACCTTTGTGCACCTATCATCAATCTTAAGGTAGTGGAAATGATGGTGATGTGCATCTAATAGAGATACTTCACACATAAAAGATTGAAGAGTATCAATTTAAATTTTTTGATATTCCTAATGGTGATTTTGGGTTGCTTTTTGCATGAGATATCAAATGATGCTACTACTAGTTCTGAAAGCACTTAAGGATAAAGGCCTAATTATATACCACATGTTCTATATCTATATAGTTTGAACTATATCACAACAAAGAGCCCATCATCAAATCAACCTATGTTTGAGCAATTCCATATTCAAGTCAAGATGAACAGTTTGACCCAATGAATTCATTTTCTACTATCCACCACCACCACCACAATATAGCCGTTCTTCACAAGTATATGAGGATTAAAATTCTCAAGGTGAAAAAGCAAGCAATACTCTAGATCTTCCTAGACACTTTTTTTTTGGTATTAATCAAAACAATCTTTTATCATCTACGTTGTAGTTAATTATAAAGATACTTATTTAAGTTATTATCAGTTTTGGATAAAAATTATAAATATTGTCTTTATTTATATAGTTTTATGCTTATTACTTAGTTATAAATCATTGTTTTAGTGAATTATAAAAAAAATTTCTTAGTTGCAATTTTTTACATAAAAATTTCATAGTAGTTTATGTTACGATCGCAATGGTCTTATTACCAGTATGCACAATTGCGATCGTGATTTAAATCCATGGATTCTTGTAAACTTTGGCAATAGCGATGATAGATTACAGTGAGATTTTGGCACATGGATGGTGGATTCAGAAAATTAATGAGAATTTCAAGTAGAGTGATGGTGATGTCAATCAATAGAAAAGCTTGATATAGCGAAAGAAGACCATGAAGCTTTTGGCTTATTTTGTTGCAAGATTCCAGCATGTTTTCCAATAGCTACTGCTAGGAAACAAGCCTATCAAAGGCTAGCAAAGTCTGTTGTGGATGAGGATGTGATTGAGAGATTCTTCAAGGGTGGACTTTGGTAATGACGACTAAGGTTTCTAGGGTTTGTAGCCTTCTTAAGAAAATCCTTGAACTAGAAGCAGCAAATCAAGGCAGCAACAGTGACAAGAGTTGCCTCTAATACCAATTAATTCCACCACCCTAAAACATATTTACTATTCAAAAAACCAAATATAACTATAGAGGCTACAATCTTGTATATAAAAAACCAAAAATAAGAAATCATAAGATAGCCTACAAAATAAAAATATCCTAAGCAATCGAGAAATTATGAAATTAATTATTTATCTAGTACTAACAGAAGAACAATAATCATTAAGCGATCCATCTTGCCAAGACAAGCTTGAGTCATTGTTAGCATTCAAACTGCACTTATAGGAAAGGATATAAATGGTATTAGGTGTTTTAGGATTCTTATGGTTTCTAGGTGTCTTAAGAGTTATTATAGTTATACCAACAGTCTTAGTCAATAGAGGCATCATATAAAAAAGTAGCATTTTTTAATTATTTTAGTCCAATAAATGAGGAATCCACTATCAAATTTAGATTTGGAATTGAAGTCCTATTAAGTGTAGGATTAAACTTTGAACCCACAAAGACCCATACCTATAATGCTTTATTAAAAGTTTCAAATCAATAAAATTACAGCAATTATACTTTCGTTCTTGAGTTGCGTGCAATGCAATTCTAACCCTAAAAATGTGAGGCTTTCTTGAAAGGAGAGAGTCCTAGATCCCATAGGGGTGAGGCTAGTAAGTCATTATTTAATTTTCACTACTCTCTTGTTACTGTTGATGCCTCTTTATTCATTCTTCACACAGCCCCCAAGCTTTCTCTTTCTTGATAATTTTCTTATCTAACCTCGTCCACACAAACCCCTGAACTTTCTGTCCAATAATTTTTCATATTTAACCTCATCCATACAAACCCTAGCCTTAATCTCTAAAACCTATACTTCTCCCCAAATATCCTACATCACCTTTTTTTTACAAACAATCCATCCCCTGAAACTGAAAGTAATTTGCAAGTAAGAAAAGTAACAAGCTACGTAACTTCCATCTGCTCGTTATTCACCTATTCTCAACTATTCCACTAAACTTTTAAAACTGTGATCAAAAGACTTAATGACTTATGAAATCTGTGATAAAAAAAAAAAAATTATGCTGTCTACAATTCAAAAGCCAAATCACATACAATAGATTTACGCTTGGAAATATGAAAAGCATTTAAGCGACGCAATGATCTAAAATGTGTGACCTCAAAGCGGTACAACTTTCAACTGTATCTATTTATAATAAGCAAACAATTAACTAACGAGTTGAGAAAAATGAGCAGAAGATGTATAGAGAATTGTTCTCTACATCTGAGATGGAAGTTCCTCCTAAAATATACATATTGAGCTCAAAGAATCTTTCCACCACTATTCACTTAGAACATGGAATTCTTTTCCAAACCAGCTTTAATGTAAATGCTCCTTAGTATTTTGTGACAAAATGGACATTCAGTTGATCTTCTCCATAGATAAATCATTCATACCAAAAAATAAAATTGAATCTTCATAAGACTTAATGATCAATATATATCATGAAGTATCCAAAACTTTAAATTTTATCAATTAAATATGTAAATTACTGGGTTTATTTCAATAGTATCCAATTGATCCAGACCATGTGTTCATGCTAACATAATGATAAAATTGAAGCAAATGTGGACAGGACTTGCTATGCTAATTTAGTCGAAGCAACCCCTAAGCCATCAGAGCCACCAAATATTAGTGATTTACCAATATTTTCTTCTTTCATTGTGGTACATATAATGTTTGTTTACACTCAACATTTTACTAAACGTTACCACTTGACTCGGGAGGATATCATTTCTTCTAATTAGCAAGTTAATTCCATGATTTCCTTTAATTTAGTGTTACACCACCTTGACCACATGCTCCAGACCTAATGGAGCAATTAAAAGAAAATCATCATGTATTAATTGATAAAATTAAAAGTTTAGGACACAATTGAAAAAGGATGAAAACTTTAGGATATAGTAGATCATGTCTTTTCAAAAGAGCTCCATCGGTTTGTCACCATAGAATTTTTTTTTGAAGACGATAAGCCTGCTTTATCTGATAAATCAACTGTCTACAGGAATTTTTATTAACAAAATGTTGAGAACTAAATTACTGGCACATCAGAAAATTCTAAGGATAATTTCATAGAAAATTCAGGATTGGGAGCAACTTCCAAGAATGCATCTAACAAAAACTTCATGCATATTAGACTATACCTTTTCACTCTTTTTTCTTTCAAAAATTATCTTCATTTCATCAACAAAAAAGTTGAAATCCTTAATAAACTTGTTTTGTCAAGTATTCCTTGTGGTGTGGTGTAAATGAATTTCATCATGTATTCAGCTGGACAATACAAAGCCTATGATAACAATAGGGAAGAAAAGATGCTTTTGATACATGACTAATGAGTAATGATAGGAAGGAATATGATTGATTTAAACATCCCCTTTCCCTTCTTGGCTTAACAAAGTTTGAAGCTCACATACAGATTATGCAATCACCAAGTCATATCCACAAAGTTTAAATCTGTGTCTCTTGTAATATCAAAACCTAATAAAAGAAAAGGATACCATTTTGTGATTACCTCGAAAATTACTATTCCAAGAGCAGCCCATTTCACAATATTCCAGTTTTCTTTCAGAAAACCATACATCATGTCAAAAACTCCAGTTTTGTCAGTTGGAAGTTCCTGAAGAACAACATTAAAGCACCAAAATAAAAATCACATATTAAACTTTAAAGATTAGTTAATTAAAAATAAAATATTAAACAGAGAAAGGAAGCAGAAGTCAGATGAATAAATACTCACTTCTTTCCAACTTTTGTCAAAGAAAATGAAGGCTGCACATCCCAGTTCCACCAATATCAACAAGATAACCAATACTGAATACTATGTTGGCTTAAAGAAACCAGGCATCAAAAACTGAAAGAAAAACAAAAAAGGAACCACATGCATGCAAAATGCTGGAAATATTCCTCTAGTCCAAGAAGAAGTGTCCCTTTGAATTAGCTTAGGAGTTATAAGTATCGATGCCTACAGATTATCATATTTTGGAAGTAGAAAAGAAAGGCTGCCTAAAATCTGAGTTTTTTGGAAGACTTATTGAATATGCAGACATTTTGAGATATGTCAATGTAAGAAGACTCTGTTTGAGTGATTGATAGAGAATTAAATTGAAAAAATGTCATCTCATATTGCTCAATTCAGCAGATTATCATCATTATGACTTAAAAAGGCTGTGGTGTAGCCACAAATATCCAAATCTGATAAGTTGCAGACAAAATCTGTAGCAAGGATACACAGCTCAAGCAGCATCCATTTCGCGTTATAGAACCGATACAACCAAAACAAGAGATGACAAAAAGAAGCACTCCTACACCAATAAATAAGAATATGAACCTGCACACACACACACACACGCACACACACAAAGCAATATTACAATCTGGGAGTTCCAAGATATAAGAAATTATACAAATTTCACAGTTAATTGCAGGGCAGATATGTTCTTTAGCAAAGTTTATAAGCCACATAATATCATATGCAGTAGCAACTTGTGATATAACCAGTTCATTTGTTCACTGCTAACATATCTCAAAGAAACACTTCAAATGAGAGACTACATTTGTGCTATGAATCTTTCAAATAAAAAACAGATTTCTAAGAACCTAAATTATTATATTCATGTTGAAACTTGAGCATGTTGACACAACAAAAGCAATTCTATTTAGCGGCATAAAGATATCCAACTTTAACTAAAATCCTCCATCACAAGCAAGAAGGGCTGAAGCTCATTGTTGTCCTATACAGTCATAAATGCCTAAAACAATCATGCCATTTCGTTGAAAGCCTACCGTCTATCTTATAGTTCTGACAAAGTCAGAACTCTAATTTTTTTTGTTATAAAGTGTCAAATTCAGAGTCCGGAAACCATCAAGTAATATTAATAAAATAATCTAAAATTGACAAAAAAATCTATCGATAATGGAAATTAAAAATATCAATAGCATTCATTATTGAAAACATAATGAATATGTGCTATAAGCAAGGTTCCTAAAACCCAGGTTTTGGTAAATAAATAAATTAATAACCAATTTCAGTAAAGACAATAAAGGAGTAGCTATCAATCACTTTTACAAGGAAGTGATTGCCTAGACTTCATCTTTCAGAGGTGTGATTACTTAGGAAACCTAGTAAAAGCCTGGACTTCATCTTTCCCTTTCTTCATCGTTGTTAAATTCACGAGTCAACTTGAATAAAATTTATGAAGTTTACAAGTTATAGTCAAGCAAATGACTTAACACGTGCATGAAATCACTTATGGATGGATTACAATCATCTACCCGTCACTGATATCGCTGAGTTAGGTAAACCAAATACATGTCTTGCTTCCTCATCTTCCAAATGGGTCATAGATTCTGGTGCTACAGATCATATGACAAGTAATTCTAGTCTATTTTCTACTTTTCAGTCATCTATATCTACTTCTACTGTCACTTTAGCAGATGGGTCAAAGTATATGCATAATGCCAAGTACAAATAAAATGTCATGGGTTCATATAGGAAAAGTACAAATAAGATCTTGGCAGCAGATGAAACAACTATTAAAGGATAATTTCTTACCATGTGACTATGATCAAATTCTACTTCATCAATATAAAAATTGTCGGTCAAGAGACTGGTCAGTACGCATTATTCAACTAAATTATTTTTTCTTGTCTACACAAAATGACCTTTTTGAAACTGAATCACAAGAAGCAGCAAGGTTTATTTGAGAGTTGAGAACAAATATCAAGAAAGAATGGGTATTCAAGATTTGTGGAATCTTAGTAGGCCATTCGACTTGAAACTAAGACAGAGTGCTAAAGTGAGAGTTTCTAATTGCAGACAACCACCTTATGAATCACATATGGTGTAGTCTTCACATGGAAACAACAATTAAAACAAGGGAAAGAAGAGGCTACTAAAGAGCAAAACACAACTACCTTTCTAGGGTACAAATGAAGTTGAAGGAGGCCGTTTTGCACCCAGCCCCCCATTACACGAACTTATCAAAAAGGCCCCAATTAATAACAAAGGCCATCCATACAAATTAAAAGGAAGAACCTACCTTCTAATCCTTATGCTTAACAATATTAAGATAAGTGTTACTGATGTGGCGCGATCAAGTATAGATCCAACACTTGTCCTTAACTAAGGAGTAGAGGCGTTAATCTAGTTAACCAAGAAGCAATAATGGGAGAACAACCAAATGATGAGGATGCCTACAATGAACAAAATCAATAGTGCAATATTGACGAGGAAGCCAAATATGCATATGCCAATGAAGAAGCAGTTCAGCATGATCTAACCTATGCTACAAATCACAAAACAACCGCTATAGGAATCACAACAAGATGTTCAAAACCACTTGTAAAGTGGGCAAATATGTGTGTGATCTAGTTGTCAACAGCGGATGTAATGAAAATGTCATGACAAAGGTTGTGGAAGACAAATTGAACTTGCAAACAACAATCCATCCAAAGCCTTACCTTGCTGGTTAGATTTCAAATAAACACAAGAAAAGGTAGATGGGCATTGCAGAATTTCATTCTCTATTAGTAGTGTTTATTTCGATCAACTTATCTTTGAGATCATCAATATGATGTAAGCCATACTATTTTGGGAAGACCTTGGCAATACACTTATAAAGCATTACAAAATGAGAAAGACAACTTTAATACCTTTCACAAAGATGGAAAGAAAATTGTCCTTGTTCCTTTAAGCGTGAAAGAACATCCTAAAACTTCTAAAGTGGATAGGCAATCTCTCTTAGTCACAAATAAGATACTTGGGGAAGTTGAAGAAGATCAAGAATTTATTGCTTGGGTCACTAATAGAGGTCCTCCACATACTAAAGTAATAGAGGAAACCAATTTTTGAAGAGTATGTTGAACTTTTTCCAGAAGAACTACCAGAAGGACTACCACCCATGTGTGACATTCAGAATGTAATTGACGTCGTTTCAGAAGCAAGCTTGCCAAACCTACCATATTATTGAATAAGTCCTTAAGAACATTCAATTCTACAAAGCCAAGTTGATGAACTTATCAAGAGAGGAGTAACACAGACTAGCATGATTCCTTGTGCAGTACCAGCCATACACATGCCAAATGAAGATGGTAGTTGGCACGTGTGTCAACAGTCAAGCTACCAACAAGATGATAATAAAATATAGATTTTCCCTCCCTCGATTAGATGATATGCTTGACGTGTTAGAAGGGGCCAAAATTTTTAGCAAGATAGACTTTAAAAGTGGCTGCCCATAGATACACATTTGCCCAAGAGATGAATGCAAGACAGCTTTCAAGATGGAGGACGGATTATATGAATGGAAAGTCATACCCTTCAGGACTTTCAAATGCACTCAACACCTTTATGAGTCTTACGCACCAAGTCTTTAAGTCATTCATGATTAAATTTGTTGTCATTTACTTTGGCAATATACTTCCTTGTAGTCGAACAGTAAAGTTTCATTATGGGCATTTGCAACAAATTTTTGCTGGTTTAAAGGGGAATAAGTTGTACGCCAATCTCAAGAAGTGTAGTTTCATGACCAGTAAGCTGATCTTGCTTGGGTATGTTGTGATTGTTATTGGGATTATGATGGATGATGAGCAAGTCAAAGGTATCTGAGAATGGCCATCACCCAAAACCATTTCCAAAGTGCAACTTTCCATGGCTTAGCTGCATTCTTCAGAAGTTTCATACACAACTTCAGTAGCAGAGCAAGTCCCATGATTAATTGCTTAAAGAAAGGACCATTTGGGTGGATTGAAACAGCAAAAAAGAGCTTTCAATTGACCAAAGGGAAGCTAACCAATGCTCCAGCATCAGCCTTACCAAGTTTTGAGAAACTTTTTGAAGTGAACACAGACGCTTCTATTGTGGGCATAGGTGCTATTCTTTTATAAGAGGGTCATCCAGTAGCATCCTATAATGAGAAACTAAGGGAAGCTAGAAGGAATTGGTCTACCTATGAACTTGAGTTCTATGCCGCTATTATGAAAGCACTCAAGTATTGGAAGCATTATTTGTTACAACAAGAATTTGTGCTATATTCTAATCATCAAGCTCTTAAGTTCATCAACAACCCACAAAACCATAATCATTCTAGGTGGGTTAATTTTCTTCAACACTTCACATTCACCTTGAAGCACAAGAACAAAGAGCAAAGTCATAAATGCCCTCAGCCGATGGGTAGCTTTAATACATACTTTACACACGGAAGTCATAGTGTTTGACACTTCAAAAGATTTGTATGCCACTGACGTTGACTTTAAAGATCATAGGGATCAAAGCCATAATTGAATTTCTTATATATGACGGATATCTATTCCTTAGGACACGCTTATGCCTACCAAGTTTCTCCTCGAGAAAAAAGAAAATCATAGAGTTTCATAATAGTGGACCAGCTAGACATTTCAAATGAGATAAGACCACTACTCTAGTTGAAACTCGTTACTATTTGCCACAATTGAGAAGAGATGTTGGAAGATTTTTACAACAATTTTATGTATGTAAAATATCAAAACCATTTGTATACCCCTTTACCTATACTAGATGGTCCATAGGAAGACATATCTATGAATTTGTGTTAGTATTACCCTGTATATAAGGACAACAAGATTCAACCTTTGTGGTAGTAGATAGATTCAGCAAGATGGCTCATTTCATCCCTTGCAGCAAGATTTCTAACATCACCAATGTAGCCTACCTCTTCTTCAAAGAAATTGTTTGTTTGTATGGGACACCAAAATACTTAACTCAAAATCAAGATGCAAAATTTCTCATTCCCTTTTGGAGGACCTTATGGCATCAATTTGACACAGATTTACAATACAGCTGTACTTGTCATCCACAGACTAATGGACATAGTGAATCGATCCCTGGCAATATAATTAGATGCCTTTGCAGTGATTGTCCCAAACTATGGGATTTCTTCTTATCACAAGCAAAGTTTGCATACAACAACATGCAAAGCCGTACCATATGGAAATCCCCTTTGAGGTCATTTCTGATCTGCCATGTCATGCTTTAGACGTAGTTCCTCTGCCTAAAATTCCAAGATGCTCCATTGCAACTGAACACTTGGCAGATCATATTCATACAGTGCAAAAATAAGCAAGCAATTCAAGATTCCTAAATGGAAAGTAAAAGGAACATGTTGATGCTCTTTTTAGAAAAGGTGATGATGTAATGTTCTATTTACACAAAGGCCAACTCCTAGCAGGAAGTCAAGGCAAATTGACACCCAAGAAAATCAGGTGATACAAAATTCTCAAGAAAATCAATGATAATGCTTACATTATTGATATTCCCAATTCTGTGGGCATAAAAAGACTTTTAATGTGGCTGACATCTACAACCCAAAGGGATCAAGGGAACCATCGACTCTGGGACGAGTTCTTTACAAGTAGAGGGGAATGATGTAGGACAGCAGTAACCAACTGTATTGACAACTAGCAGTAACCAGCTATACTGACAGATGCGTTTTAGGTGTTTTAGATTTGTTTTAACAGCAATAACCCTTATCAAAAAGGCTTTCCCATATGTGTCAATTTACAATTGTGATTTCTTGCTTTACAACCCTATGATAGGCTGTTATGCATGTCTCCAGTAGCCTATATAAGCTGTATTATTGTAATTTCGTGGCTTTTTTCTTTAACCAATCAAATATACTAATTGTGTGTTACCAAAGACATAGTGTTTCAACATCAACTCTTGTGTGTTTCTCAGTTGATTTTGATTTGTTTCAATTCTAAGATCAATTATCCTTTGGTTTTAGTTCATCAATACATATCCATGAAATTGATGTTATCATTTGTTTCTTTAAACCTACGCTGTTTTCTATTATATATGTTTAATATTTAATTTTTCAGCCTATTTTATTGATGCATCATGAAGGCTCGTGCTAGAATGACTTCTACCGCTTCTACAAGTAGTTCAACAAAAGATCTAGCATGAAATTATGTCCAAATGGAAACACCAAACAATAAAAACAAATTTGATTTGTAATTTTTGTGAACAAGTTACAAAGGGGGGGAAGGGGTGGATTTTTCATGCCAAACAACATATAATTGGAAGACACCAAAATTCTAATGCTTGCCCAAGATTCCACCTCATGTATATAAAGAAATTTAAGAATACATGGACAAAAAGGCTGTTAAATCCAATCTTGCAAGAAATGCAATTCCAGACTTTTAGGATGTGGATGCTTATGGTAATGAAGAATACTCAAGGCAAGCAAAGGCTCAAAGGAATGTACTAAGTACGTGAATATGCAAAAGAGGCCAAGGCAAAATGGTCCAATGAATGTGTATTTCACTCCTAACATAGAATGTGGTTCAAAGTGTGAAAGATGAGAAGAAAAGGAAGCAAACTACGATAAATGAGACAATGCAAAACGGAATTGTGAGAAAGAGCTTGTAGATATGGCTCAATAGATGTATGATACGGCAATTCCTTTTAATGTTGTCAATTATCCTAGTTTTATTGTGATGGTAGAGTCTATAGGGAAATATGGTGTAGGCTTGAAACCACCCATTTTCTTGTGGTGTAGGTTCTTTTGTTGTAGAAGGAAGTTGATAGTATAACAACTTTAATGTTGTCCTATTGAAGAAGGATGGGCAATATATGGTTGTTCTATCATGATAGATAGATGGTCAGATATAAAACATAGGAATCTCATTAAGTTTTTTGTGAATTTAACTAAAGAAATAGTTTTCCTTGATTCTATTGATGCTTCTAATTATTCAAGAAAATGTTTCAATTGCTTGATGGATTTGTTGAGTATGTAGGAGAGGCAAATGTTGTTTAACTTGTTACTAATAATGCAACTAGCAATGTGCTATCTGGTAAAAAAACTCTCTTTCTCCTTCTCAATTTTATTTTTCTTCGAAAATAACATCACTTTAAACAAGAGTTCATAATTTTAGGTATATCAAACTAGCCTAGTTCTTTTCAATTTCTTTTTTAGGAGAACTATTGGGAGCAAAAATATCACATTTGTATTGGACTCCTTGGGCTACTCACTACATTGACTTGATGCTAGAAGATATTGGGAAATTATCTAATGTTAATATAACATTAAAGTGGGTAATGAGTTTGAATGGCTATATTTATGTTTGCCCAATTGTGATGAATTAATTAAAGCATTTCACTAGACAAAGAGAGCTTGTTTGAGCTGGTACCACAAAATTTGTTATTACTTTTTCACTCTTCAATATATACATAAGCAGAAGAACAATTTAAGGAAAACATTCACTTCAACGGATTGGACAACTAGTAAATGAACAAATGAATCTGCTGGTAAGAAGATAACCGGTATTATCTTGATGCTAGATTTTCGACCAGTATTGTGCACATTTTAAAGACATTTGGTCCTTTAGTTCATGTCATAGATTGGTTGATAGTGAAAAGAAGCATGCAATGAGATACATTTCTGAGGCTATGGATGAGGCAAAAGAAGCTATTATGAAATCTTTTAATAAGAATGAAGAATAGTACAAGGAAGTGTTCAAGATCATTGAAAATAGATGGAAATGCCAATTTCACAGATCTTTGCATGCAGCAGGATATTACTTGAATCCTAAGCACTTTTATTCAAACACCAACAATTCTGAAGATGAAGAAGTCATGTCAGGTTTGTATAAAGCTATGGAAAAACTAATTTAAAGCCATAATGAGCAATACAAAATTAGCGACCAGCTCACTTTATATCGAAATGCAGAAATGCTATTTGAGATAGAATTGGCCATTAGGCACAAAAGGACAATCTCCAAGTAGATTTCTTTTTTAAGAATTAAGTACTTATTTAATTAGGATGATGTTTAATTAATTTAGTGCGTCACATATTAATCAAAACACATGCTCTTTTCTGCAATAAATCAATGGCCGCTAAGTGCTGTAATGGATCAACAACTCCAAATTTGCAAAAGTTTGTTATTAAAGTGCTTAGCCTCTATTATAGTGTGTCTAGTTATGAGCATAAGTAGAGTACATTTGAGCATGTAATTAAATACAATGTCAATATGTTAGTTCTAAAAGTAGGATGTTCAATTTGTTATATATCATACTTATTAAATTATTATGATATGTTACAGATTCATAGCAAAAAAAGAAATAGTGTATCTCAATAAGCTTATATGATTTGGCAAATACAATCGGACGTTAAAACATCGATATAATGCACAAAACCACATTGACCCCATATCTTTAAACAATATAAATAATAGTAATGAATGATTGATGGGTACAATGGAGGGAAAATCTGATAATGACGATGAATTAGTGTTTGATGCTAGTAATTTAACATGGGTTGAGGTTGCAAAAGCTAGTGGAGTTCAAGGGAAGGTATATCATACTAGATTAATTAAAAGCAAAAACGTCATATCTGCTTCCACTTCAAGTGCTAGGCCTAAGCAAATAGAAAAGGCAAAGGCATCTTCTCATATGAGGGTCAAGCCTCCTCCAATACTTAAAGGTGGGAAGAAATTGATCTCCAAGGAGATGATGGAGAATATGAAAAAGAAGAGGAAAATGGAAGCGTTCAATCTGAACTTGATGATAATGATGAAGATCATATTGAGGTTGATGATGACTAGTTGTGCTTTTGATAAGTGTTTTAAGAACTGTTACTATTATTATTAGTAGGATTAGGAATATCTTTCTAACTTTGAAGTCTTTTAAACTTTTTCCCAAATTTTCTTTTGGACTTGGAAACCTTTGTCGCTAAGTTTTGTGTTTCTTTGTTATGACTTCTATGTTTTGAGAATTAATAGTTACAATATTATATAAGCTTGCTATTAACAAATTTTATCTCTTTCTTAAAAAAAAAATTCTTATGCCTATTGTCTGTCAAGTGCACATCTAAGCCTTGCATAACTATGTGCCCCAACTACTCAAAAAGGAGGGACATCCGCCTCCAATTTTTTACCAAATGATTTTTAAAATTCTCTCTACCTACCAAAGCCCTTGTTGACGTCTGCAAACTAAACATTATCAAATACAAAATGGAAATATGGACATCAAATGAAAAGGAAATTTTGCCAAAAAAAAAAAAATAGAATGAAGTTAACTGCCATCCTTTGAACAAATAATGCTTTTTCCACCAGCAAACCTTGTTTCAGACTTTTTGATTAACTGGTTCTCATACCACTTTATCCTCTATGTCAGATCTTGCCCCCAATTGCAGGACAGGGCAAATGCGCCAACCCCATACTCTACAATGTTCACAAGAGCCTTAGCACATCACCTAGCACATGCTATGGGAACAACAAAGCATCCACATTCTAAGAATTCCAGTTTATATAGCAAGTTTTCAACAATCAAGTTGAGCACAACTCAACTAGCAGTAGCAGAATTTTAAATAAACAGAAAATAAATAAATAAATGAAACATACCAAGCTTTTGGTAGCTTATCAAGGATATTTTCCGAAAGTGACACAGCCATAAGCATTGGACGGCCAAGCTGTATCAGACCTGGACCACCACTGACAGGAGGCAATGACTCATCGCCAGCTGCTCTTTTATACTCAAAAAACAAGTAGATTCCATAACCAACCATGGCCAGACCCACCAGAGTCAGCAAGAAGTTGAGGAGCTTCAATATACACTCCAAGCACCCTCTACAAGCCATAATCTCTGCAGCTTCTTCAGATCTCCCTAATATCAGTTCACTCCCTTGTACTTCATCAACTCACTCACCCTCTGCCTGCATTAGAAAACCACATTTAACAACACAATTCAATAATTTTACAGGTTACAGCATCATACTTTACCAACTCAGAAGCAAATCAGAAACTATGAAAATGACTAACAAAAAGGAAACGCAAAAAAATAAAAAAAAATAAAGAGTAAATATAGAAAATATAAAAATATATGAATCAATCATGAGAAGATAAAAGGGAGCAAGAGAAGATAAAAGGGAGCAAAGCAAAATATGTCAAGCCGGGAATAATATCCACGAAAAACAAAAAAAAATCCGACATTAAGAAATACACTTGAAAAACGTTATTTTCCTTTCGAAGTTTTCTCAGCAACCAAACAAAGCTTTAACCATATAATTACAATTATCGCTAAACAAAGAGTTTGTCCCATCAAAATCAATTTCAATTCATTCGATTAAACTTAAGGATTACCGATAATTACAATATGTTTTAGAGGCAAAATTGAAACAAAATAAAAATCTAAGAAAAGATTTTAGTAGAAAAGAATATAGAGTAATTTAGGTTTGGATCATGATTAGGAGATTGAATGAATGAACCGAGAATCAAAGAAATTTACTTACGGATTTTTGAAGATTTTAACGAAATGAGAGCTTTTTCGTTTTTTTCTGTTTATTATGAAGACGAGAAGGCAGGAGAGAAGCTCTGGAAGTTTTAAAAAGGTAAGTTGAAATTACGACACCTTTCCTCGATTAGATACTGTTGTCGGAGTTGGCACGACCTTTTTTATCTGTCCACTCTCCTTTTTAATCGAATGGTAGTCCAAATGCTAATCAGCATTGATGCCTTTTTACCTTTTTTTTTTTTTTAATGTTAGTTTTTCTGGTACACCTCAATTCAAGCTAGAGAATCAAGTTAAGCCTTATAATAGTAGGCAGATGTGGCAGTTTCTGATACATGGGGAATAACTCTACTTGATTTATAAATTAATTTAAACTGATTAGATTCAAATATAATTTGTAGGTTTATTTGATTACTTTAATTTAAATTATTTAAATTTTATTTAAAATTAAAATAATATTTTTCTTTTAAAAGTTAAAATTATAAATAATTTGACTGAACCAATTTAAAACATCAAAAACTAACTTAAAATTGTTACAACATATTTCTACATTTTGATTAAAACACTCGATTCTATCTATCTAAAATTTGAAATAATTTTATCTAAACTCACACCAAAAATAACCCACAATTAATGTAATCTAAACTCCATGTATTTATCACCAATAATAACAAGGAAAATATACTTGTTTGATATTATCATATTGGAGATTATTTAATCCAAAAAGAATATTTTGTTGTAAGCTATATTTAGTTTAAGTTTTACCACAATATTTTAGTAAAAATACAAGAATTGTTAATATTGAGACACTGAGCTACTATCTAATTTAAAAAATTTTATTAAATTCAATGTACTTTTGTCACATATATATATATATAAGAATTGTTTGATACTTTCTCTATATTATTTTTTTTACTTTATTTTATTATAATAATATGTGACTGACATATAACGGCATTTAGCTCGCGGATTTTGATGAAGAAGTGATCCGAAAATGTTAAATTTTAATATTTGATTTATTCAAAAATGTTTCATTATTAGAAAAAAAAACTAAATTTATAAACTTATGGATCTCATCTTTATTTTTTTCTATCTCTATGAAAAAGTAGTTTTCTATTTCAAGAATAAAAATGTTATATTACTATAGTTATAGGAATATATAAAAATATCATAAATAAATATATCTTTAATTATTCTAATATATCCATATATAACCCTTTATGTATTCTTATTTATTAAATTAAAATTTATATATTTTATTTTATAGAACAGTATTTAAAATATAAATTAAAATTTAAAAACAAAATCAATTAACTATTACAAAATAAAATAAAAAGCATAATGTAAAATTTATCAATGACACAATATTTTTGTATTATATGAAATATTTAATTATTGATATATCTTTTTTAGTTTCAATAGTTATTATTTTTTGTAAATAGTTTATATTTTTAAATAGTTTACATTTTTATCTTATATTTTACTTAATATTGATCATTGAATATGTAGTCATGATTTGACTATTATTATTTACAAAGAAGCAATTTGCAATAACTTTTATTGTTTATTTAGCTTTCTTAGAGACTTATTATACAATTTTATATATATATATATATATATATATATATATATCAAATAAAAATATAATTATATTAGGAGTGTAATAGTAATCTCAAATAAAAATATGATTATATTAAAAGTATAATAGTAATCTAAGCTTATTTTTTTAATTTTTTTATATACAAATCAAATATAATAATTTCATATTTAAAAAAAATCTTATATTCAACCAAAATATAATAATTGTATATTTTAAGAAAAATCTTATATTCAACCAAACTTAATAATTTTATATTTTTAAAAATATTTATTTAAATATTTATTTAATAATTTCATATAAAAATATTAAATTATGGCAACCAAATGACACTTAATCTCTTTATTTTTTGAGATGATAATCCCTGAATCCAAAGTTGAGAATACAAGGGCAATGGAGTCAATTTATACGGAGCGGAGCTATCATTTTGTAAAACAGGTAGGATTCAAAAACCACATGCTGCTTTTTGTCTACCTGTCCCTTATTTCTCAGATTACGTTCATAAAAGGTCATCTAATAACATAAATATATGTTGCTTCAAAAAAATTATATATATGTATAAACTAAGCATATGAGAATTTTAACTTCTTTTCAGAATATTGTCTTAAAAAAAAGATCTTTTGAACTAAAAAATAACATATTTCAATATTTATTTATCAGAGATTTATGTTCCTTAATTGTTATATATACATATAAAGTGATAATTTCTTATCTAATTTAAATTTATACGAAAAAATCCAATTCAACTTTATTCGAAATTGAAGAAAACCTAAATTAGCTCAACTCGAAAATTGATTCAAGTATATCTGCAAATCAATCTGACTTAATCCAATCAATAAATTGATTCAATTGATTAAATTTAAATTATTAAAATATTTAAAATTTATATGAAAATTAAAAATATTTATTTTATATTAAAAAATTAAAATATGAGTAACATGACCGAATACTTGAAAAATTAACTCAAAAATATCTAAAGTTCTTTTTGTATCTAATTCAATGACTTGACTCGATCTGACATACCTACATTTTAAAATAAATTAATTTAAATCAAATTTTATTTGATTTAAAAATAATTCAACTTGAAATTAATTTTAACCAAACTTATCTAACTTTATCCATTTGTCACTCTAAATCCATATCTCTTTCATAAAGATCATATTATATTTCTAATGAGTTTAAATTGTAATGAATATATTAGGGAAAAATTTTGTAAGATACACCTAAATGACTATAATATGTTTAATGGAAAAACTTCAAAATGCTAAAAAGTGTCTAAATTTTATCAAAATATAATATTTTTTATCCTTATTTTGGAGAGTTTGAAGATACTATGTTGATGATTTATTTCAAGATTAGTACACTAAGAATAAGAGTAAAGGAAAAAAAAATGAATTGTTAGAGATAAAAAAAACAAAAAGATTTGTAGATAAAAGAAAAGATTTTGAAGAAATTTTTCAAACTTGAGAAGTGGTTGAAAATGGAGAAAAATAGTGGTAAATTTGATAGTTCAGTTTTTTTATATAAAATAGTATCATTAATTTAAATCAATAGTCATAAAGTATCTACAATTCAAGACATTGATATTAAAAAACTATAATTAAACCTAACACAATTATTTCAATAATTCGACTTACTACATAATCTCTTTTATATGACTTCGAAATTGTTTTGATATCATAGTATCGTTCTAAATGAAGTTTTTTAATAGAATTGTGATAGAGTTTTAAACAATCACAATCATATTGCAAAGTAGAGCAATAGTAATTCAAAATCAATACATACTTTTTCAGCAAATATAAATCAAAACTCACAAAAGAGAAAAACACTTGCAAAAAGAGAGAAAAAACCCACAAAATGAAAGAAGAAAACCTCTATAAAGGAGATTAAAAAATTTATAAGTGAGAATAATTTATTCACAAAAAATATAGATCTATACATAATGAAAAAAAATAGAAAAACAAATCTATCAATGTAATGACATATTTAAGTGTATTGAAAGCAATAAAAAATAAAGAGATGAAAGAAAAGGAAGTACCTGCTGATTAACTAGCAGCTGACTCCAATTTAAAACTAATTGAAAAAATCCTAAAGAGAATATTGAGAGAAATAGTTCAGTTTAACACAATATCAAAAGAAATAGAAGGATCTTTATTCAATGGCAATAAAATAAAAAGAATTTTATAGTATATTTTTGAAATATAAAAATGAAGTAGTATATTTTGATAAAATTCAAAGATTTTTTTAAAATTTTACCCTTTTACATATTGATGTATTTATTCAGTTTTTTATAAACGTAGAACGGCTCATTAGCCACCCGCATGCTGCAATTAAAAATATGAAAGCAATGAGCTTGGACGGTGACGAATTGATTCTTTTCTCTCCGTTTTGTCAGCGAAACTGATTTCGTATGATGATGGCATTTTTGTGGTCCACTATTTTTTTTATTATTTTTTTTTACATGGAAAATTTGGTCCCTAGCCCTGATCTTGTCACTGTAGCCACTCAAACTAGGAGAAAGAGAAGGAAAAAGTAGGTAACAATTCATGATCAAGATTAAAACTGTCGTTTTGTGATAAATAAAATTATCCTAACAAGATTTACATCTCCAAAAAATTTGTTACAATAATTCAATCAAGATTGATATATGGACTAATTGTAGTGAAGAATATAAAGCGTGATATGTATTAGAAATAAGAAAAAAAGCCGCACATTGTGCAAAAAGATTATAACAATAAATTTAATATTTATTTTATTAACTAATTAGTTAATTAATTAAATAAATTATTATTATTATTTTTATAAAAAAGTTATTATCAAGTAAATAAAATAAATTTCTTAAAATTTATAATTATGTATACCGGTAATTGTAACAAAACAACTGTTTATTGATTTGTATTTTCAATTTTATGTGACATAATTTTAAGATAAAATTATTAAATTTAAATAACATAAATTCATGATAATCAATCAAATACATAATATTAAGTATCTTTTATAATAAAATAATAATTATAAATAAAATAATTAAGCATTTCATAATAATTGATAATTAGAAATAAAAATAATATAAAATTATAATATATTAATATACATGTGCGTATAAATGTGTGTGTGATAGATAGAGATATAATTATAATAAAGGATGATTTATTGATTTATAATTTAATCTTGTACAACATAATTTTAAGAAAAAATTTATTAAATTTAAACGAAATATTTCTTAACAATCTATTATACTATTGTTGAGCAAATGATCCTTGCTCTAGTGGCAAAAGGGTGATGCCTTAAAACCAATAGGCCTTGGATTTAATTCTCATTAATAGTGAGACTCCCTATTGTGGGGATTTATAATTTTCCTTTTTCTCTATTAATAATTAATCGTGTAACTAACTTGTCACTCTTATGGGAGCATCTAACCATCGAACACCATCAAAAAAAAATTATTATACTACCCCTAGCTTTTATATATTCAAAACTTTAAACAATCAATAAAATTAGTTTAAATTTTAGTTTCCTATTTAAATAAATTTTTAATTTTTAGATCTTTCTAATTTCTTATTTCAAATCTTACTTTTAATTTTTTAGTTTCTTGTTCATAAATTTTTTATAGTATTTAAGCTTCTTGTTTTAGGTTTTTTAATTTCCTATTTAGAAATCCTTTTTATATGAAAATTAATTTTTTAATTTTCTATTTATATTTTTAATATGATAGTTTTTATTACATAATATAAAATAATGACATGTGACAATGTTATATGCAATTGTTTAAAAAATGGTAAACCATTATTTAAAACTAATTTTGAAACTGAAATTAATAATACATATTAATTATTTGATGCACCTATAACATATGAATATAATCCACCTTATATTTATAAATACATAAATTTCATCTAGCCATAGCAAACGGCCAATTTTGGTCTAAGTTTGAACTAGAACCAAACTAAATCAAATTGTAATCAGCCTATTGATTTGATTGTATATAACTTGGCTTGAAACAGGTGATTAGATAATTCAATCTCATACTATGAAATAATGACCTCAAATCGAATTGAACTAATAATTTCAAGCTAAATTGAAATTTTTTAATATATAAATATACAAGCATAATAGACAGTAAAACTTTTGAATAAAACAAATATCATTAATTTAAAGGTTAATTTAGATAGAAAAGAGACAATAAAATCCTTAAACGTAGACAGAACATTAAAAAATGAGTTGTCCTTTTTATAGTCCAACATGAGTACTTACAAAAGTCACTTTTCAAGGCTATTAGGAAAACTAGTTGTTTGACTATATGGTCCATTTGCTTTTGTTAAATAGATCTGCTCCTAATTAAAAATGTGAGTTTTCAAACAACTTCTTGATTGAATGAGATTGTTCCACTTTGCACAAACTATTTCATAAGTTGACTTTAGCTAAATTTGAGTTTCTCTAGCTTGTATAAGGTTAACCCTTAAGTATGATTTTCTATATAAGGAAAATACATATTGAATAGGCTATTCTTACTAATCGTTCAAATAGTTACAAGTCGTTCCACTTTTCTGTCTGAAAAGGTTCAAATTTGCTCATTATGAACAAGGCTATGCAAGTAGGCAGCTTCTGACACTCTAGTCCATTTCATCTTTTTGTCTACAATCCTTTAGTTTTCTTACTAATGAGTGAAGTAGTTCCTTTAAGCTATTCCACATCACTCAAGTCATTGTAATATTTTATTTGAAAAACTCCAATATTTTTCAAGATGAATGAACAATCCATGAGAGGTTAGAGACTTCATCTATCAATAGAGATGCACATGTTTGTTCATGGCTTAGGTAGGCTATTCTATCTTTGTATAAGGAATTCTTCAAATTTCTTTATAGTGAATGGGCCCATTCCAAACTGCATGGGGTCATTCCAATTCTTTAAAAGGAATTCTCTAAGCTACACAAATTGTTCAACTAGGTTATTTGATTTTATTTAGTGTTTTGTGTGTTTTTTTCCAAGTTTCTTCTTGGTGAATAAGCTTTGTTCCAAACTTCTCAGGAGTTTTAACAATGAACTTATAGGTCTTTATTAGGTTTATAGAATAGGCACAACGAAAAAGAAAAAAAATTAAAACTACAAAACCCCATAAGGATCCATACAATTCCATTAAATTGATGAAAGGGATGTGAATCTAACCAAATTCGAGCATAATTCCAATACTGTTGGAAGGCATAAAGGGGATTTAAGTAGGTAACACCCAACCTTGAGCTTGGAGTTAGGTTTAAACATTACCAAAGATAAACATCCTCTATAAGTATCCATATGAACAGATTGTCTCTAGACGATTGGTGTGCTAGCACCTACGATTTTTACGTAGTTTTCACTCTTTGGACTATTGTGTTTTGGAATAACTTAAACATATTTGGATACTCTCACGTTTTTATTTCAAAACCCTCATAAATAAATCATAATAGTTTTATGTATATCTCTATACTACTTTATATCTTAAGAGATACAGATAATTAAATATCTTATTTTATTTTAACTTAAATATATATATAT
The DNA here is from genome assembly GCA_949677035.1 of Omphalea diandra. Lineage (NCBI taxonomy): Eukaryota > Viridiplantae > Streptophyta > Magnoliopsida > Malpighiales > Euphorbiaceae > Omphalea > Omphalea diandra. The sequence goes on along the minus strand of CATIWR010446720.1, from coordinate 74 downwards.
ATATATATATATATATATATATATATATATATATATATATATATATATATATATATATATATATATATATATAT
>CATIWR010446611.1:0-12672 GCA_949677035.1 Omphalea diandra | reverse complement strand
ATTATTATTATTTTTTATCATTATACAATACAATTATATATTCAAATGTTTTATTTAATAAAGGGTAAAATTGAAAATATATTACATAGTATTTTTCTTTCCTTCCATAATTGGTTATCTAATCAAGGGAAAATAAAAATTATTTTCCTTCCCCTCCTTTTTATCCAAGCATGAGGGAGGAAAATAAGGAAAGAAAATAAAATATATTTTCCTTTCTTATTTTCTTTCATCTCTATTAAAATTTGCCAATCATAGGCTTAGTCTTAGTCTCCGCCTCTAGACTCCACTAATCAATAGTGATTTTTTTAAAATTTTTATTTACTATTAAATATTAAAACAAACTGTATTTTTATTGATATTTAAATGTTGAAACTTTGTAATATATATATATCATGTGAATTCATGAAATTTTATCACTTATAGAATATCAGTTAATATATGAATTATAATAATAAATAAATATAAAAAATTACGTATTTAATTTTTATCTATAAATTTACTTTAAATATAGTTTTGTCAGCAATATTTACCTACGAATTGTAGACAAAAGAATATAAAAGATAATTTTAAAATTAATTACTAATACCTATGAATTTAACTAAGAAAAATTTAGTAGGTAAATATTTATTTATAGATTTTTCTATAGAATATTCTATTAATAAATATTTACGTATATAATATGTCATCGTTAAAAATTTTACTTACGAAAATAATGACAAGATAGTTACTCAAATCACCTATAGAAAATTTTATTTACTAATGAAATCTTTTGTATAAAGTTACCAACTTGCGACCGAATCTGCCCATAATAATTACAATTATTTATATTATTTTTATGTTTACCTGCTACAATTTTCATAGTAAACTGTGAGTTTTTATAGTGCCTCAAATTTTAGAAATTTTAGACACCCATTCTTATCTTTTGACATGCTTGACACATGTTTCGTCACGTCTATGTCATTTTGTGTGATATATTTTGTTTTTAATATCTTTTTCTTTTTTATTATCTACTTTTCAAATTAAAAGTTAAAGAAAAATGGATTTAAGAGATTAAATGATGTAAATAATTAATCTCCTATTAATTTTTCCCTCTTATTAAAAATGTACTCCTAAATAGAGTTAATTATTAACATTCATTTACATTTCATCTTATGCAAACTATAGAGACTATAGATTAGGAGTATGTTTGGCATTCTATTAAAAAAATTTGATTTTGAGACAAAAATATAAAAAAATTCTCTCTTTTAATTGATTATAACTTTTTCAATATGAATTTTATGAGTAAGATTTTGAAAAACTTATCTTTGAATCTTTTATCCATGACAATTTTTTTAGTTATAAAACTTATATAAAAAAAATCTATAATTAGATAGGAGAAAGAATCTCTTTTATTTTTTTAATCTCAAAATTAGATTTTTTCTATAGCATTGTCAAACATGCTCTTAGTATAGGATTAATCAGCTTGGACAGACTAATTGGTCAAGCCATTTGGCACAATAAGTTTTCTTAGACCTTTATCTATTTATTTTATAAAACCATCTTGTTGAATTCATTAATTAACTAATCCGTATGAATTTAGCTCTAAATAAACAATTTCTTTTAAGTATTGGGGTAAGTGAATTACATTAGTGAGATTTGAACCACGACGTCTACTTTTAGATAATCTCAATTTATCACTAGACTATGATACTAGTTAAATAAATAAATTCATAATAGATAAACATATAAAAACATTATTTATTTGTTTATAAATATAATGCAAATTTTAAAACTTTTATGAATAACTTCAAGATGATGTAGTTGTTCTACATTAAAAACTTCAAGATAAGCTAAAGATCAGTTAATTATTCAAAGAGAAGTCAAGTTTGCGTAATTATCTAGGAGTTTTTTAGTGGTCATTTTCATCCAAATAGGATGAACTACAAGTTTTAAGCCATATCATTGTATGTCAAGAGAATATTCTACAATACCCAAAGAGCATTATAGTCTTCACCTTTAATAATGTGAACTTATCGGGTGGATAAAATGTGTATATAATTTATTTTTACAATTTTTATTTTAAATTACATTCATAATAAAAATGAGGGTAATACTAGTAATTCATTAAATACTGTAGAAGGCTCCATTTTAGAAATCAAAATAAATAAATAAATAAATAAAAAGAAATTCTTAGTAACTTTTCATGACCTGTGCAATTGAACGTCCGCTTAACACCAACAATGGAGCACCAACTGATAATTGTTGTACCTATAATTGTTATCATTGGCAAAAACCAAACTGTAGTACTGCAGAGAGGTTAATGGTTTAAATTCTAACCATAATTTTTTTTTTTCCCCAAACATCTTAGACCACTGAGAAAAACAAGTTTAACTAATCCCCAAAACATTCCCCTGTAAAAAATAATTTAATTATAAGATTTAATCTATTAATCGAATATAGAATTATGATGCATGAAAACTCTTGAAGAGAAGCATTTCTATATTTTAGAGACTTTTCATTTCAAGAAACTCACCGAAACTCATTTGAAAATTTTAGATAATATTTTTACAATTTTGAAAATTTAAGAAATGCATTTTCATTTTAAAGATGCATTTTTTTCCTGCTATTAATTTTAATCATAAAATTTATAAATAATTAACATTTAATTTGAAATATTTGAATGATTATTACCATCTCGTTTATTCCTTCCCCATGCATTTGATTGAAAGTATTGTGTTCATATCATCGGTAGCATTTGAGCTGTGCATTGCTTGATTGAGGGTGCTTACTAATTCCTTCCAGATTTCATGGAATCATCATCTCCAGCGTTTCCTGTTTCCGCAGCAACCCACGATTCTGCAAGAAACCATACAAAATGCAAAAAGATCATCTCAACTCTTCCTCAAACAAAAATCTGGAGACATTCTCAGCAATTTTACCAATACCAAGGCTTTTGGTGCTATCCAACTTTGTTGGAACGCGTCATGTCAGCTCAAGAACACTTTGTAGCTCAACCTACAGATATTATAATCTGCAGCATTCCAAAATCTGGTACAACTTGGCTTAAATCATTGTTTGTTGCCATTTTAACTAGATCCCAATATTTTAGCACTGATTTATCCACAAACCATCCTTTACTAACCAAGTTTGCACATGATCTTGTGCCATTTATCGAGCTTTCACCTGTCTGTAATGACCGAATCAGTGTTTTTGGAGTTTCAATTTGGGGAACACACATTCCCTACAATTCCTTGCCCAAGTCCATCATAGAATCCCACTCTAAGATCATATACATTTTCAGGGATTCTAAAGATGTATTCATTTCGTTCTGGCACTTTATGGGCTCTTCGGAAGCTAGAAGAACAGACTTAGTTCCACTGGAGGAGGCATTTGAGAAATTTTGTGAAGGGGTCTGCACTTATGGTCCTTATTGGAATCATGTTTTAGGGTATTGGAAAGCAAGCTTGGAATTTCCTGAGAAAATACTGTTTATTAAATATGAAGATCTAAAGAATGACTGCTTCTCCGATGTGAAGCGACTGGCTGAGTTCATGGGTAGCCCTTTCTCCGCAGACGAAGAAGAAAGACAAGGATTGGTGCAAAAAATTGTAGACTCGTGCAGCTTTGATAGTCTGAGCAATTTGGAGGTGAATAAGAGTGCAGATTGCTATTTAGCGGCTCCTGGTTTCGAGCTAGAAAAGAAAGCATTTTTTAGGCAAGGTAAAATTGGTGATTGGAAGAACTATTTGACACCTGAAATGGCAGCCCAAATCAATAAAATAACAGAGGGCAAGTTCAGTGGTTCAGGCTTTTCTGTCTAAGCAAAAATATTTGAGTTTTTTAAAAAATAATTGTATGGTTGATCATCACTCTTTTTGCGATCATCAACTTCATCGACTCTCGTGATATTATAAATGGTGGCTTGTACTTGTCTAGGTTTGCAAATAATAAAAGTTGTATGTGTGTTAATCACTCTTCTGCGATCAACCTTTGTATATTTTGTACTGCCTAAATGAAGTTTCTTTATTCATTTATGGGGTGATCTAATTCCTTCGTGGATTGGAAGGACACACTAATAATTGCTAGATTAAAACTATTTCTCTTTCTTTTTTTTTTCTATGAATTCACTTCGATTAAGAAAGGTGGGACGATGGTCTCCAAGTTGGAATTTTTAAAAAGAAAAGTGAAAATTATATATATATATAGTATGTGTGTGTTGACCTATACCTATATTTTAAACTTGTCGGAGTTAGAGAACAGAAAGATTTAAGCAACCAGAAATCATATCAAACTTAATTAACTAACATGTGGAAAGACTCATTATAACTTTTGCTACGTCACTTTTATATTAAAATTTTAAATTTACATTAACATCACATTAAATTTTAAGGATAAAATAATGAAAGTTAATCTTATAATGATATTTCTCTTCTTTTCTTTTTTCTTATTCTTCCTTTTCTTTTTTTTTATAACATAAATCATATATATAAAATAAACTCACGTAAACAATCCTAAAAATTAAGTATTCCTTCTTAACTTACATTATTCGAGTCTCAGTACATATCATAATCATTAACATATAATCTCATTACATCATATATCTTAATCTTTATCATAACTCTTATATAAACAAAGTCATTATTATATATATATAAGTAAGAAGCTGAATAAGATAATTTCAAAAGGAGCATCCGGCATCTTAACTATTTAGAAACTTTTCTAGCATTCTTATCATATAATTTGCTCCACTTAGATACAAGCGTGGAAAAGCAAAAACAAACCAATGTTGCCTAATGCAACTACCAAAAAAACATTTTAAAAAATTATCAAGCATAAAGATAATCAGCCATTTACTTCTTTTTTTTAAAAAAAAAAAAATTCTTAACCAGCCTCCTTAGAAAGCTGTTTTTTTACCATTTTGGTCAGAAATTAATCTTTCTTCTTACTTTTTTTGTGTTCTTTTTTTTTTCTTGAACAAATTTGTTGAGTTTGTAGTTTATCTCCTCAAATCTAGAAGATAATACCCAAGTCTTTTCTTTTTGTGTTTATGCTAATTCATTTCTTCAATTCTTGAGGTTTTATGTGTTCTATTTTTTTGTTAGATTTTTATTAAAAATCTTGAGATTTCTCTTTCTCTTACCCTTCCTTCTCTCTCTCTTACACTGTACATGGATAGAGGGTAATCCAACAGAAATGGAAGTGAATAGAAGAGAATTAGTTATAATCATGTTTGGCTATTTATAATCTTTAGCAACAAAGGAGGAAATAGAAGAGAAATAATTTCTCTTCATTTTCTATAGAGAAGGTGAAATTGATCACGTCTTAATTTAGAGTGCAATGTTAAAAATTACAACTCATGAGAAGGAATGACAATTTATATACTATTCTTTTTATCATTAGAACACAAATCATTTAACTTTGTGATCTATATGTCAACTTAGAAGTCTTTTTATCGTTTAGTATTTATTATTTCATTCCTCTTCTACTCATTCAAATATATTTAACACATTTTCCTTCTTTTCCCTTTAAAACTATTTATTATATCACTAAATACAAGAAGGTAAAAAAAAAAAAATCTCATCTTTTAACTTATTTTCCTTCCCTTTAAAATAGTTTCTCCTCCCCTTTCTTTTTTATTGCCAAATATCTAGTTTTTTTTTAATTTTTTATCTTGTTATTTATATCTTCGTTTTGATAGATTTTATTTTAATTTTATGGCCTATCAACAGTGAATCTATGTTTGTCGGTGTCAAGATCGACTTTGAAAAAATAATGAAAAATATAAACAATTACTATTTACAATTCAATCTTTCAAGTTGAGGTTAACACCTTTACCTGTGGTATTTATAGATTTTTATTAATGTAAAATTTTTTATTTTGATGTTGTATTATGATTCTTATAAATGAAGTCATCTTTTATTCTGTAAAAAAAATAGAGTTTTTAATATTATATATATATATATGTCAAATTTTATTATAGTCACTTCAAATCAATTTTACATGTGGTATTTCAACTGTTAAAAATTCTCAATTTTATCAGAATAAATGAATTGAAGTAAAATTAATCTTAAATGACCATATAAAATTTGACTGTAATTAAATAACCATTAACATCGATTACCCTGTTGTAATTAAATAGGCCGAAGAAAAAAAAAGGTTAAAAACAAAAAGGACATTTCAGGACAATAATTGAAAGGAAAATGTTAAATGTCACGAGCGCGACATCGAATGTATGTGGCTCCTTGTTGGCAATTAAATTTTTTTTAAATAAAAATTTAGACAAAATTTAATAGAATGTTTTATCATTTTTCTGTATTTTGTAATACTAAATTGTATATTAATTTGATTCAATTTTCATAATTATATACTGAATGTAAAGAATCTAAATACAAGTTTGATGATAATAGTGCAAATTATGATCCTATTTAACTATTCGAATTTCAGTAGATGATTATAAAATTGAATAAAATCAGCATATGATTTAACACCAACAAATATAGAGAATAATAAGTATTTGAAATAAATATTTTAAAATTTTAAAATTTTAGAAAATGGATAAAATTTTGTATAGAATTTTATATATACGATTATAGAAAATTAATGAAATAAATACATACTCTAATAAGATTAAACACAAAATGACAGATATGCAATTACATTCTGTCTTAAATTTACAAAAAAAAAAAATTACTAATTAAATTGCAAGTCATCGTATATTAGAATCCTAATTAGGGATGCCAATTTGTAATCTACTCATAGGAATCCAACCGAACCTGCCTAATCAAACTGGATATAAGTAAATTCATATTCCAAAAAATAACATTGGATTTGAGTAGCATCGATAATGCAATACCCTATATACAGCCTTACATACACACATATAATATCAATTATTTTTTTATATTTTTCTTTAAGTTAGATGCACAATGTTAGAGATCATATAATTAAATTTATTAATTATAATGTAATTAGTATATTATATTTAGAGAATTGGATAGATTTTAAAATTATATAATTATTATTTTATATTTTATTTAATTTTCAAATATGCACAATATACATTATTTTATTTAAATGTGATTATAAATTAGTAATTATATAATTTACACAAGCATTTTAATAATATTTTGAAAATTATTTGGATAATGGATACCCATGGGTTATTCAAAATTTTATAGATATAAAAAAATAGGTCTAATATTTATTATCAAAATGAATATAAATATAAATATAGATAGACCTGCGAGCTCCTAAATATGGGTAAAAATATAGCACTATCCTATCTATATACTATCCATTGTCATCTCTAATCCTAATTGAAATACCATATACCACTATCTCATCAGTTATGACAAAGAAAGTAAAAAGAAAAAACTTGCTCTCTCACCATATATTCTCAATAGCTTTTAAATCAAATCAATTTAATACGAATAAACATTACAATTCTATATATGATATAATTTTATAATTTTATAATTTTATATTACTATAATTTTATAATATTTAATAATAATTTTACTAATATATAATTATTATTTATCATTTTAAATAATTTTTATTTTAATAAAATTATTATAAATAATTGATAAATTATACATATAGTTAAAAATTTTATATAATAACATTATTATATATTTGTTATTATAGAACTCAGTGTCTAATATTATTCAATTTTATAAATATCTCGTCATCAATATAAAGCTTGTTGGGCACATACCGGGCTAGTGTACCTCCATAAGATTCTTAAGTTGGGCAATATTTTTAACATTATAGTGGTGGTTGAACAGATTTTGAGATGAATTTTCAGTTTCATCAATTTTAATTCTATAAAATACAGTTTTATAAATTTATATTTTAAATAAGAATTAGAAAACATAGCCAAAAAAAAAAAAAAAAAGATAAAATACAACCTCCTTTCCACTTTGGTTTATCCCTTTCACTAATTTAACTAAGTCAATACCCGTGGAATAAGAAAGTGGACATTAATTTTGTATTGATTATTGAGGCTTGTAATGCCATAGCTGCAGAATTGTGGGGGCTGTGGCATGGTCTTAGAGTTGTAAGGATTTATGAGCTTAAGATGGTGGTGGCCGAGTGTGACAACAAGGAAGCTATCATAACCATAACCGGTAGCGCAATGAGGATAACTGGGCATTTATTGCTAGTCCAGGATATTCAGAAAATGTGTAGCATGAATTGGAAGCTGCAATTTCACCATGTGTTTAGAAAAGGTAACCGGTGTAAAGATATGTTGGCTAAGAGTGGTTTTGATGTGCAATATGGGTGTCATATCCTGCAAGTCCCTCCTTCACATCACATCACATCACATCATACATACATTTCTTTTCAATTAGGTCAACATATCCAATTAACTTCAAGTTACATGCAAATTTAGACGGATAAGAAGGGGAAAAAAACACAAGGAATAAAAGAATCATTCTAAATCTTAATATTTTGTAAGTAATAACCAATCAAAACTCTACAAGTGAGAGTTCTTTATTTATGAATATTTTTAGGGCTAGTTTTATTATTAAGTAAGTCTAATTTAGAAAAAAAATTGTAGATAATATCTTAATTTTGGCTTGTATTTTGTAATTTTAGGAAATTCTGGAAATTAGAGCTTATTAATGAATTATGAAAGTTTTCTGAGTTGAATTGTGCAATTTTAAAAGTTCAGGGAACAAATAGAAATTCGACTATTGAGAGATATAGAGTTTTAGTTCAATTTCCATTCAATTTAGGAAGAACCTGAGAGTCCAAAGCAAGAGAGGAAACTTCACCGGCTCGTATTCACAAGAGAGGAAGATTGGTTTGTTATGATTCCTAATTGGTGGATGATGCTATTTTTCTTATTTTAAAGGAGAATAGGAGACTATAAATAGAGGAGAGATTATTAAGAGAAGGAGAATTATTATTATTATTATTACTATTTTAGAGAGTTTTTGCTTTGTTTTATTTTTGGAGACGAAGCTATCCAAAAGAGAAAGATTATCGATCAACTATCAAGCTTGAAAAGAATTGAAGAATACAAAAGTTTTATCATTAAAACTTTTTTATTTTATTTTCTCTTTATTTTGATGTTGGTTAGTAATTCAATTATGAACTAAACTAATTAAGCACTTGGATATGATGAACCCTAAGATGAGTTTTGAATTGTGATTTTTTAGATAATACAATCTTTTCATTATTTTATGGAATTCAATTGTGTTTGCTCTTTATTTTCCTAAATTAATATATCTGGAATATTGATTTTTGTTTTAATTCTTTAACTTAGATTGAGAAATCAAGTTATTGAATAGATTTAGCACAATTGAAAGGAGTTGCATATGCCCCTAGAGATAGGATAACATAAATCTTCTAGATTATGGTCAAACCTAATAGTAAAATTCAAGAAACTGTAATGCAATTTTAGGGGTTTTAATTAGGAAGAGATTCCAATTAATCAAAATAGAATTAGTTGTTAATGATCTTGAGAAAGACTTTAACATATTAAAGGAATTTTCACGGTTCCATAAGTATTGAATTAGATTGTATTGTCAGAAAATCAATTTCTTAATAAGTCTCAGAGGGATTTCATACTTAAGTGTTATTTGTCATATTAATCACTTTTTTCTCACTCTCTAGTTTATATTTTCATTATTTTAGTTTGTTGAATTATTTTATTTTATTTCAATTAGTTAATTATTCACTTAAAATTATTGATTAAATAATAGAGAAAAAACTAAAACTAGTACTTTTGGTCCTTGAGGGATCAACACTATATACTCTTACGCTATACTAGACTCGATAGGTGCACTTGCCTATTCAATCTATAGGTGTTAGCCTTGGACCGTATCAAGTTTTTGGCACCATTGTCGGGGAACACTTTGTATCTATTAATTTAACCATTTGTTTTCTTTCGTAATTTCATCCTATTTTACCCTTCTTGTTTTAGTTTTGTTGTGGTTTCTAGTCTTTTTAGAGACTTTAGCAGTGTTATGACTCAAAGCAACACAACTGAGTTAGAACCTGAAGATCCTGAAATAGAGAGAACTTTTTGTCAAAATTTAAGACAAAAGTGTCAAGAGAAGATTGAGCATAATCAAGAGATAGTAATCATGACAGATCATCAAATGACTATGTTTGACTACGCCAAACCCACCATGACGGATGTTGGAACAAGCATAGTGAGACCCACTATTGCAGCCAATAATTTTGAAATCAAGTCGAATATTATTCAAATGGTGCAGCAGTCAGTACAGTTTGATGGTTTGCCAGATGAGGATCCAAATTCCCATCTAGCTGATTTTTTGGAAATATGCAACACTTTCAAGATCAATGGAGCTACAGATGATGTCAGCCGTTTAAGGTTATTCCCATTTTCATTAAGGGGAAAGTCCAACTGGTGGTTGAACTCACTTCCTAAGGGTTCTATTACCACATGACATCAAATGACAGAGAAGTTCTTAAAGAATTTTCCACCTGTGAAGTCAGCAAGATTAAGGAATGATATTTCATCGTTCATTCAATCAGATTTTTAGTCACTTTATGAGATATAGGAACACTTCAAGGATTTGTTGAAGAAGTGCCTACAACATGGGTTGGATACTTGGGTTCAGATTCAGACATTTTATTACGGATTCAATCACATGACTCGTCAAATGATAGATGCAACGATAGGAGGTTTTCTCAACAATAAGACACCAGATGGTGCTCAAGCATTGATTGAGGAGATGACAATGAACGAAAATCAGTGGCAAATAAATTCAAGGAGTAACAAACTTACTGGTATATACCTTGATTTAGTCACAGCTTTGGCAAGTCAAGTTGAAGCTTTGAATAGGAAGATTGATGGATTGGTTTTAGCACCACAAATGGGTCAAGTGTTGCAATGTGACTAGTATGAAATGGGACATAAAAGCCAAGATTGTCCTAATATGCTTGGAATGCAACAAGAACAAGTGGACTATATGGGGAACATTCCAAGACCACAAAATGACCCCTATAGTAACACCTATAATCTAGGATAGAGAAACCACCCAAATTTATAGGGGAACTAAGGGAAACAAAGGAATAATCCTCCACCAGGTTATCAACAACAACAACAACCACCCCAAGAAAAGAAATCAAATTTAGAAGATCTAATGACCAAATTCATCCAAGCTTTTGATGCTTGACTCCAAGTTCAAGATGTCACTTTGAAGAATCATGAAACAATGTTGAGAAATCAAGGAGCTTCCATCCACAATTTAGAGAATCAAATTGGACAGCTTACTAAAATGATTTTAGAAAGGCCATAAGGTAGTTTGCCTAGTAATACAGAGACAAATCCTAAGGAACATATGAAGGCAATCACCCTTAGGAGCGAAAAAGAATTACAAGCTGGACCTAAAGCTCAAGTCAAGGAGAAGAGTGTAGCGGAGACCCAAGACTAAGGTGATGCACATCCTAAGCTGGTTAAGGAATTCAAACCTACCATTTTCTATCCTGCGAGACTTAAGAAAGATCACGTAGATGAACATTATGGTAAGTTTCTTGAACTCTTTAAGCAACTCCACATTAACTTACCATTTGTTGAAGCTCTTTTGCAGACGCCCAAGTATGCAAAATTTTTGAAAGAACTCCTAACCAACAAGAAGAGACTTGAGGAGTTATCTACAGTGATCCTTAGTGAGGAATGTTCGACCATCTTGTAAAACAAGCTACCTCGAAAGCTCTAAGATCCAGAGAGTTTTACTATCCCCTGTCTTATTGGTGATTTGACAATTGATAGGGTTTTAACTGATCTAGGGGCAAGCATAAACCTAATGTCTTATAAGTTATTTACTAAGTTAAGATTAGGGGAGCCTAAACCAATTAAAATGAGTATTTAATTTGCTGATAGATCAATTAAATACCCTAGAGGTATCATTGAGGATATGTTAGTAAAGGTAGACAAATTCATCTTTCTCGTTGATATTGTCATACTTGATATGGACGTCGATGTTGAGGTTTCATTAATTTTAAGTCTACCATTTTTTGCTACAGGTAGAGCTTTGATTGATATTAGTTCGAGTATATTAGCTTTAAGGGTTGGAGATGAAGAAGTGACCTTTAAAATTCTTGATGCTTTTAAACACTCACTTGATCAAGATGACACTTGTTATTTCCTTAAATCTATGGATTGTGCTATTTCTAATTGTATGCAGACAATTATCTCTCAAGATCTGTTACAGCATTGTCTTGTTCAAGGTGAGGAGACAAGCAAAGTGGAAGGTGTGAGAAGTGAGCAAACAACCTATCTAGAGGCTAATGAACCAATAATAAGGGTGAAGGCGTTTGAGGAGATTGATAGGAGTGAGGAACATAAATTAAAACCATCCATTGAAGACCCGCCTATGTTAAAGTTGAAGAAATTGCCTGAGCATTTGGAGCATGCATTTTGGGAAAAGATTCAAAGCTCCTAGTGATTATAGCATCTGATCTTAAAGACGAGCAAAAGGAGAAACTTTTAACTGTACTTAAAGAACACAACAGGGAAATTGCTTAGAAGATTTCAGATATAAGAGGATTTAGTCTCTCTATCTGCACATACAAGATTCTCATGGAGGATGACTTCAAACCAGTTGTGCAACCACAAAGGAGACTAAATCCTAACATGAAAGAAGTTGTAAAAGCTGAGGTGATTAAATTACTTGATGCAAGAGTAATTTACCCTATTTCTGATAGTTCGCG
>CATIWR010446590.1:0-113384 GCA_949677035.1 Omphalea diandra | reverse complement strand
ATTAGGGATGTTTGATGGAAATTCCCTAAAGTGAAAATTTTGATCTTAGAAATATTTGCTTTGTTTGGATGATATTGTTGTGAATTATATGATTTTCATATTTGAGTTGAGATGTCTTAATTTTGGATGGCAATTGTGAATTTATATGACAAATTGCATAAATTAGACATCAAGATATTAATGTGGATCACAAGTTTTTAAAATTTTTACCCATATCTTTGATGACTCATAATTCGCGATAGCTATTACTTATTCACGGTCGCGAATTAGAAATCAAACTCACCCAGCTGAAAACGTCAATTTTGGTCGCGAAATTTAATCTCCATCGTGAATTTTGTCAGATTTTCAAATTTTTGACCGTTGGAGCACGTATTCCCAAGGAAAATTTGTCAATTACTCACATTTTCTGGAATTCGTAGTCGCGACTATGAAATCGCGGACACAAATTAGAATAACCGAATTATATTTATGAGATTTGATTGCCAACCGTTTCCAACCCTCTATTAAATCAATTTCTAGCTGTTTATAGAAGTTGAATGCCTCTTCAAAGGCTATATATACTCCCTCAAACAGTGTTTTCTTCACAACTCATAAATCCAAACTCTCTCTTCTCTTAAATTCTCTCAATTCTCCCAAATCTCTCTAAAACATCCCCAACATCTTCATGGCTCCCAAGAAGGCAACAAGAGCAAAACAAGGCAAGGAGATTGCTCAACCTTCTGTCCCTTCTTCACTCAACAATATGAAGGGGGTCACTAAGGAGGAGAAGGAGAAATATAAGAAAAATCTCTCTAAAATAATCTTACACAACAAAATCCCATCATCATTCCTACTTGAGTCCCTCAGCATCAATGACGAGGTGCGGGCATTCCTCTCCAACCTCAGATGGAACGACTTCATTTTTAGGGACAAGTCGGGCTACGAGGAGATAGTCCGTGAATTTATGTCCACTGTGCAACTAAGTCGTAAGGCCGAATCTCCTGTCGGCCAATACAACTTAGTGTTTCGAGCATTCGGAGCTTCTTACTACATTACTTTTGAGCAACTCTCCGCACTATTCGGTCTTTAAATCGGCGAGAACATACCACTCATCATTTTGGTGCTCGATGTGATCTACTAAAAATTTTAGGCAGAAATCTCTATCGAGACGAAGCACGATCCACATTCCTCTCTCGCCAAGCACATCAAGTCCCTGCCATTATGGATTCTTCACATAATCATCACTTTCTCGATTAATGCAAGAGGTGATGGTAATGAGAAGGTCTCACAGAAAGACCTAACATTCTTGTTCTGCCTAGTGAAGAACCAATCGCTACAAACTGGTCATTATCTGATGGATTAGCTAATACACATGAGCACAAAACCCAAGAGTCAGTTTCTGCTTCCATCTCACATCACGATAATTTATAGATATGTCAGGGCACTCGATGCGAAAAAGGAGAAGCTTCTCACCAAGAAGTTTCTACCTTCTCAAAACTTCTTAAACTTGACATAGCTAATCAACGCCAAGGCAATCCATCCGGACACGTACACTTACCAACTTGGCGCATTCGAGGCTAAGAAGATGGAGAGCTCTTAAGCTTCTAAGCGAAAGAAGCTTCATCTCGAGGATGTTCCTACTGCTCCGGCCAAGACAAAGGTTTCACTCTTCACCATCAATAACAAGCTTGACAAGCTTATGTGAATGACGAAGAGGAAATTCCTGTTTCTCTCCCACCTCCATAGCCATATGGTGGATTTTCAGGAGAAACTTAGCGTCCCTCCTTGTCATCTCCCTGACTTTTTAGACTTCAACAACACACAAGATGGGGATGACGGTATGGAAGTCAGTGAAGAAGCTCAAGAAGGTCTCCAAGAGCAAGTGGAAGACTCTTCTAGAGATGACAATGAATCTCTAACTTTTTAGACATTAGGGTTCTCTTTGAACTTTGTTTTTCTTTTCTCTTTGAAAACAAAAAATGTGATCCCACATATTTTATCTGTTTCTTTTTCAAAGCATTTGTCTTGAGCATCTATTTGTTTAATCTTTATTATTTGCTCCTTTAATACTTATGCTTGTTTATATTTCCTTTTATGTTATCTAACCTTTTCGATTTTGCCAAAGGGGGAGAGATTGAGAGATACAGAGGAAGAAAGATAAAGGGGGAGAGATAAGTAAAAAGAGGGGAGAGATTAATGAAATTTATCCTAAGATGCATAAATTAAGGGGGAGCAACATAGAGCAACTTAGAGGAACTTAAGCCAATTTGATGCTTAGGATTTTTGAAACTTAGAAAATTTTTATCTTTTGCTAAAAATGATCATTAAAATCTTATAAGTAGTATTCAATTTTAATGTTCTGTATTTATTCTTCATTTTAGATCAATCTAGGTTGTCGAAATCAAAAAGGGGAAGATTGTTAGACTAGGATGGTTAATCCTAAGTCTAGAACTTCTTTGATCTTGACAAAGGAGATTGATCATTACTAATGTTTTTATTAAGTGTTGATTTTGCAGAAAAATAAGTCTCTCAAGTTAAGTTGGAAGAAAATCTCTCTAACTTCAAAGTGACTCGCGACCACAATCAAGGATTCGCAACCGTGACTCTTGAGAAGACTTGCCAAAAATCAGACAGGCTAAATCGCGAAGTCATTCTCAGCACGAACAAGTAAAATGAAGCAAACCAAAAATGACAGACGAATTCATGGTCTGTGTCGCGTCGGAGTCGCGACCGCGAATAACAAAAAGCTTTAAAAGGGAAAGAAGTCTACAATTAGAGCTTGACAAGTGTCCTAAGAAGCCGTTGGAAGTCAAAAATTGTGAAGGCTATATGTTGGTAGCAATTGCGATTTGAGAGGTGAAAGTTACACAATTTGGCAGGCTGTTTCGCGGTCAGGATCGAGATCTGTACAATGAAAATAGTGACCGCGACTTATGCTGGCTGAAAAAACACAATGGCTATATTTTTCTGAAGCACTAATGAAAAGCTGCCATGTGAACTAGTCGTTAGACACAAAGCCACAACTTTTGATTTTCGTAAGAAAAATGTGAACTAGCCGTTAGATACAAAGCCATAACTTTTGACTTTCGTAAGGAAATCACCAATGGGAAGCTGACACATGGACTAGCTGTTAAACTAGACGTTAGTCTCTTTGGTGGAATTTGGGTATAAATACTCCACCAAACATTAATAAATGACAAGGTTAAGAAATTCATTATCAAGAGAAAAAGATCTCAATCTTTGCTACTCATTTCTTTCAATTTTCTTTATAAGATTGTTAATTGTTGGGTGTGAGCATTAAACACCATAGGTTGTTGTGTGAGCCTGTAAAACACATCGAGATAGGTTTTAATGTGAGCCTTGAAAACACTTGTAAAAAGTTTTTGTGTGAGCTTGTAAAACACAAGTTGTAAGGTTTGGTGTGAGCCTAAACACTAAGTTAAGTGTAAGCTTATAAAACACTATTGATTGAGTGAAATACCCAATTGGTGAATTGGGGAGTGGACGTAGGGTTGGTTAATACCTGAATCACTATAAATCGCTTGTCTCAATCTTCTCATTTTTCCTTCTCACTTTTTTGTTTTTAGAAATTTTCATATACCAATTCAACCCCCCCTTCTTGGTGCCAAGGGCCAACAGATATCATGCTCAATTATCAGCATTAAGTGGCTAAGAAGGTATGGAAAGACTTGTAAAAGAAGATTGCTCACACTCTTAGAACAAAAATTATTTTTCTATCTAAAGAGATTAATAAGATCTTAGATGAAGTTTAGGACATCAAAAAGATTGACATTAGCATTCCAAAGAAGTAGTTTGTGAGCTACCTTGCAAAAGTTTGAATATTTACTTATTGGAGTTTAATCTTTCTTTATAAATGTCATCAAATAGTCAATCTAAAGAGGTTAAAAGACTTAATAAGAAACTTTATGAACTCTCAACTCTTAAGCTTTAACTTACCAATGGTCATTCTTGTATGGAGACAAAGCTAACAAAGCTTAAAAAAGAGCATAAGCGTTTGATTTCAAAGAAAGAATAACTTCAGTTTTCCTTGGAGAAAGTCATTGATGATATGTCAAACTTAATAAGTGGGATTTCCTAAATGTAAGAAGAAATATCTTCGTCGAGGTTGCTCATATTAAAAGTGAAATAATGAACATGCCTTAAGCCAACTTGAAAAGTTGCTTGATAATGAATTTAATGGTTTGTAGAATCTTAACTAGTGATTAGATATCTTATTTCTTTCATTCAATTTGCATTTAGAATTTTTGTAGTTATGTTCATGGAATAATTTCACATTTGGATTTGAATTTTATTCTATATGAAAACTTTTATATTACATTATGACTTGAGAATTTTTTTTATTGAGGTAACTAAACTTGGTAAAATACCTACCTGCCTATATACCTTTCTAAGAAGGAGCAAGTCTTTACATAATTCATTTTTTTTTATTTTCTTAGTCATTCATAGTTTTTGCTCATGTGGGTTAGGAGTGACATTAGACATCCAAGTATAGTAATGCTTTAAGAACTTACCATTGATATGTCTAACTCACACTCCCATTTGATCCATAATCATATATGTTCCATTAGAAAAAACTTCTTGAACAACATAAGGGCCATCCTAATTAGAGGTAAATCATTATTCCATGTGATTTGATATGATTATAGGCCTTCAAACTTTAAAAACCAGATTACCCACTGACAATGACTAAGGTCACACCTTTTAATTAAAATATTTAGACAATTGAGCTTGATAACCTTATAATCTTTGTTATACTTTAAGTCACTTCTTATTAAGAGCTTTCAACTTTTCAAGATGTAGATAAACGTTTTCATTTGTAAGTTCTTATTGAATAATAATTCTTAAGGATGGAATTTATTACTCTAAGGGAAGAATAACGTCTACACTATATACTAGTTCTTATGTTGGTATAGATATATAGTGTGATATAATGATTCACCCATTCTTTTATGTTAATCACTCTTTGATTGACTAACAATCTTTTTGAAAATATTACACAATGTCTTATTAAATACTTCTACAAGTTCACTAGCTGGTGTATTATACATATATGAGAAGTGTTGCTTGAAATGGAAGTGCATACTCAACTTGTCCATTTCCTTATTGTGAAACTCTTTTCCATTATCAGTTATAATATAATGAGGCACACCATAATGATGAATGATATTTTTATTCAAATAAAGTGCACCACAGTTTCCTTATTGATTTCTTTATATGGAGCAGCTTCAACCCATTTAGAAAAGTAGTCAATAGTAGCCAAGGTATAGTAGTGCCCACTAGAACTTTTTGGTAAAGTGTTAATAATCTGCCCTAGGCCAATTTTTGTAATGGATATTTTTTTTAATAATGTTATGGTTACCTTTTATTAACTATCTCTATTATAATGTGTTTATAACTAAATGATAAATTCAACTAAATGATAACTTCTATGAATAGTTAATTATACTTAAGGTAATCAAGTATGTGATTTGATAGTAAAACCCTTTGGTTTAAAGAATTCTATTTTAAATTGTCTATTGTCAATCATTATTGTTAGTATAATAATAAACAAAGACTAGTATATATTTTAATTAATGACTGTATTTTACTGATCATAAATATGAGATATTAAGTCAAATACGTATATACATGTTTTAGAAACATTATATTGGATTGTCTTATTATGAGAATATTATATGGATAAGTTGTCATACATGATTCTCGTACAATAATATTAATTTAATACTCTAACCTGAAAATCACGATGGATTCTAATGTGATGAAATTTATTTTTTGATATAGTCCAACACGATCTTTAATAAGATGATTATATAGACTAATATTAGACATAAAACAAATCATATAGAGGAACGTGAGTGATTGAGAAGAAATTTGTCTCTCATATATTTATGAGAAATATATCTCTGGGCCCTTTGATGAGTTAGACTAAGGAGATTGCATGACCATGCAAAAATGAATGGATAAAGGTTATCAATGTCATTTTACATTAGTTCACTTGGAGATCGAGAAAAAATTTAATTTAAATGTATAAGGATGACATAATTTATGTCTTATGTTCACTTAAGATATAATGTGACAAAAGCATTACGATACTATTTGTAAGATAGATTAAGTCAGATTAATGACTTTCATATAACTTGGATAGTCATAATATCTTGCTAGAGGTCACTTATGATTTATGAGCCAGAAAAAGTATTTGGGCCAATGTCAATGTTATGTGAACCTATAAGGTTGCACACTTAGAACATATCCAAAAGTGAAATTGTATTTTCTATTCTCTCTAGATATATATAATTAAGATGATCAGAGATATTATCTTAAATATTTAGATATATGTTTAGTTTTAAAAGTTAAAATAAAATAGGCTATCTATTTATTTATATTTCCTAAGATATAAAGTTGACATATACATCTATCAATTAAAATACATTAACCTAAGTGGTTTTTCTAAATGAATACAAAAGAGTTCATAAAATCTTTCTAAAAAATAATAATAAAAAGTCATGTAAAACTATGGTGGTAGCATACCATTCATTTGGAGATAATTTATTCGTATGGATACCTATAAAGGATTTTAATCTCTTAATAGCATTTGAATTCGATGATCTATATTTCAAGCTCGAGGTAGGGTGTTATCAGTGTAAAACCTTGCTCTACCTTCTCATAATCTATCAATTCAGCTAAGATTTCACATCCCTTTCATTAATTTAATCGAATTGCATAGATCCTTGTAAGGGGTTTTGTATATTTGAATTTTTATTTTTTCACTATATTTTTTCTACAACCTAACATAAAAGGCCCAACAACATCTAATCCCCAACCATTGAATGACCATGATATAACTGTCGGGTGAAGTGGCTCAAGAGGTTGGCAAATCAAGTTTGCATAAAACTGACACTTTTTACATCTTTTAGCATAATCCAATAAATCTTTTACCATTGTAGGCTAGCAGTATTCCATTCTCTTAGTTTGAAAGTAAAGTTTTAGCCCTAATTGATGAGTGCCATATATCTCTAATTGTGCTTCTTATATTGCCTTAGATGCTTCTTCTTCTCTAAGGCATCATAATAAGAGCCCATCAAATGATAAAACACACTTGTTAGAATATGAATCAAGAAGTTCAACACCTTATTTTTATTTTATGTCATTGGTTGTCAAGTAACCTTTTGTGTTCTAAGTAGTTGATGATTGGTTGTCTCTAACTGTTCTATTTAATTTCATAAATTGAGACAACACAAGCCCCTTCTTCATCCTTTATTTTGGGTGGTACAACCCATCGTTAACATAAATGACACTTTAATTTTTAAATCAAGTAGCATTAATGTTAATGCCAAATTTGCTAATGTTGTAGCTTATTAATTCTTTTTTTTAAGGTGCATGCTCAATTGTCACCTTGTCTAATGATATAATGAGTCTTATTACATACCCAAACTATGGCAAGTATTTGACTTTCTTTACATCATAGAGTGAGAGGAATTGACTGTTAATCAATTTTGAATCACTAAATATTTTGAGAAATGGAATATCTATTTCAACTGCCATCTCAAGGATAATGATTAAGGCTTGGTATTCTATTACATTATTCAAACATATCTTAGTGAGATTGAATGCAAATGGTAGTACTTTTCCTTCAAGAGTGGTGAATACAACTTTTGTACCTGTATCATCTATCTAGTGGTGACATTAAAGAATATTGTCTAAGGTTGTGAAGTTTTAATAAAGAAAACTTCTTCGCTGGGAAGATCTTTAGAGAATTCTCAATCATCAAGAATTGCATGATTTGCTAAGAAGTCAAGTAGAGCTTGCCTTTTGACTACTTTTTATAGCATATAGTTTATTTCAAATTCTTGTAGTAAAAATGCCCACTTAGTTAATCTATTAGAGAGGACTGGTATTTTGAAATCTTGGGGGCATTAAGGCTAATGATAGGGAAAGTCATGTTCTTTAAACCTTGGGTCATATACTCCATTTTGTCTTGAAATAAAGCTTGACCCTTTTTCTTTTAGACATAGGAACATAATAAGGCATTAGAGCTTTTTGCTTAGAATGACCCAAGTCTTTGAAGAAAGAATTTTTCTTCTCCTCCTTCTTAGAAAACGAAGGGTGGTCCTTTTTAGGTCCTTTTTGGTCCTTTCTTTTACTAAACAATTAATTTTCCCCTTTAATTGGGTTAAGAGCAAATTGTAGTTCTTCTATAATGTGACACAAGAAGTAAAACTTTACATAAGCAACATATGATTCTGCCACAATTAGAAGGTTTAGAATCTTGCTACCATCTTCTTCACTTTTCCATCATTACTATATTTTGAAGCATTGGTATATGAAATAACACCATGATGATAAATCCAAGGGCATCCCAACAACACATTAAAACTTGTCTCTACATCAATAACATAAAGCATTACACTTTACTCCATGTCATTAATAAGTAAATAAAGTTAGACTTTGCCGATAGGCCTTTGCCCATCTTGATTGAATCCTTGAATCATCAATTGACTTTGGGAGAGTACATCGATATCTAGGGCAAGTCCTTTCATGGTTTTAATTGTTAAGATGTTATTAACTGTTGATCCCTCATCCATCAGGATTTGATTAACCTTTGTCTCTTGAACGTACCCCTGTGACAAAAAGTGGTTGGTTGTAAAATTTGGAACTAAATAAGCAATCATCATCCATAAAACTAATTTTTTAAGTATATGCATAAGGAGCTTTATAGCTACATGTCATTATCTCCCCATTCTTTGTTTTATCATTTGTTTCCTCATCCCCTTTAATTTGATGATAGGAAACAACAAGACAAGGCTCTTCCATAAACTTTTTTGGCATGAAATCAACCAAAATGATTAGCACCCTTTGTTTCTAATAAAGAAGGTCATCATTTGGAGATGAATTAATAGTTTTTCCATGCCTTCTTAATCTTTTTGATTTGGGAGGCATTGTAGATTTTTTTGACTTTCTTAGTACTAGATGAGGCCTCTTTTTAGGAGTGTGCTTCTTTCAATAATCCATCCTTCATCATTAAGCTTATCTTTTTAGGGTTTTATGCTTAAGATGATGCATCTAATTAAACTTTCAACATTCTCTTTTAGAGTAAGAGTTTTGATTTTAATTAGGTCAAAGGACCCAAAGCTAATTATGGATATCAACAGTGGTGAATAAGGACTGGACATTAAGGCATAACCATATTAGATCTAGTTTTCCCATCCTCGAAAGTGATCTCTCCTTTATTTTGCAGTTCCATAATCTTTTCCATTATAACAAAGCATTTTCCACTAAATGACTGATCAAATTACTATTTTGGATCATGATGCAAGTCAAGGAACCATTAAATTAAAAGAAACACTTTAACTCAAAGGACTAATAATAAGTGCACACCTCAAGAAGTTTGAAAAAGCTTTAGGAAGGTTGGTGAAAGAGGAAGTTAAAAAAGCAAGCCTTAGAGGATTTCAAGGGCTAAATGGACATTTTAACACTTATATTTCATATGTGGATCCTTAAAGTAAACTTTACAAATGGAGAAAATTGTACAAAAATATTCTAAAAGGTTTTAGAAAGTTTCATGAAAGTTATAAAAGGTTCAAAAAAGCTTATAAGAATATTTCAAACATATTTTGGTCGAAGAACAATATTCCAAACGATGAGAGGCAACACATATAACAAGGAAATCATTAAATTCAAGTCAAATATCTTCCAAGATATGCAGGATCTCGAAAATATTCTTCTATTCCTTTCTTATGTAGGATTTTAATTATTTCTTTATTAGTGTTATTAGCTAATATTTTAGGAAGACGATTATATTCCTATTTAGTTTGTTTCTTATTTCTAAAAAGATTTACATTTTTTATTTCTAGTTAGTGTGGGCATCAGATTATAGACCTCTAGATACAAAGCTCAATGATAAAAATCGCTAAATCAAATCCTTAGAATGTAAAGGAGAATTGCTTGAAGTAAGGGATGAAAAGCGTATGAAACCTTAGAGAAGTTCAAAACCAAACCCAAGCGTAGTTAAAGGACTGCTAGCTAAGCTAGATGGGTTGCACAACCATAAATTGGGGTTCTACACCCCTCAATTCAAGGTTGTACAACCTTCCCCAAGGTTGTGTAGCCTTTCTAAATCCTTAACTCATGGAACTTTCTAGAAGTGGTCCCCCCATTAAACCCTAAAGTTGTACAACCCTGACACAGGGATGTGTAACCCATATGCAAACCCTAATTCCAGTATAACACTACTCTTCTCTGTGATTGGATGCGTCCATGGTGCAGCCAAAACTATTTTTGGAATAGTGTACCCATCTAACACTCATAAATGCCCCTAATTTTGAAGAGATTGGGGAGGCTTGAAAACTATAAGGTTACTCTGTAGAAATCATCTCCTAAATGCTCCCTAAACATAGAAAACTAAAATCCTAACCTTATCCAAACTCCAAGGTAGCACTAAACCTTTTTCCCTTTATGTTTGTGCATTCCTTAAGCAATATTAGAGGATATTAAGTTAACCATGAGCTTCTGAGGGCAAAGACACTATTAGAACATCCTAAAGACTCCTTTTTCTCTTCTTCTACTTCCCTTTTCCCCCTTTGTTTCTGATTTGAAACCTAGAAAATAACAGTTGTACAACCTTATATAGCCCATAACCATGGTTGTACAGTCCAAGTTTCCTGCAATCTAATAATAAATCTCGATCTTTTTTCCTTTGGATTTCTTGATTTAGGGGGGAGTAAGGGTTAGGATGTTTTTAGTGACTCTAATGACAAAATAGGATGAGGCTTTATGGTCTGGGACACATATTCACTTTAAAATGGAGTTTTGGTTAGCTTTCAAAATGGTTTTTTTTTCTTTTCTCACTGAAAATGCTTATGTGATTTTCTTATTCCTTTAGATGTTAAGTCAAGCTTTTGT
Source organism: Omphalea diandra (assembly GCA_949677035.1). Lineage (NCBI taxonomy): Eukaryota > Viridiplantae > Streptophyta > Magnoliopsida > Malpighiales > Euphorbiaceae > Omphalea > Omphalea diandra. Next base: position 102,485 of record CATIWR010446590.1, on the reverse strand, counting down.
TTCTATTTTGACATCTTGAGGAGATAACCAAGAGAGAAACTTAAGTTTCCCTTGACCTTGGTATCTTTTTTTTTTGTGTTAGAATGCAAACAGTGTTTTTTAGTTCATTAATGCTCTGTTTGGATGCTTTATGTTTTTTATTTCCTTTGAGTTCCAAGTTTTATTTTTTCTTGTTTCAATTTTGACATCTTGAGGAGATAACGAAGATAGGAACTCAAGCTTCCCTTGACCTTGCTATACCCTTTTGTGTTAAAGTCCATGAATAATCATATGAATAATATTTTTCTAGTCTTTTAATACTTTAGACTATTATGGGCTTTCTACCTACTCCTAAGTTAGGTTTTGCCCTAGATGTTTTGGCCTTTTATGAGCAAGGTGAGTGAGGGTTCAATGACCTTAGGACCTCACCTGAGTGAATCTTTGCCTTAGGACATCTAATATCATCCAAATGCTTAGTATGTGTGTGTGTGTGTGTTAATTTCCTTCCTTTTATCCATGATTCATGCATTTATGTATATGTATTTTGAGTTATAAATTCTAGTTTGTGATGATTGAATGATTTATCTTGGACTTAAATACATGCTAGGTACCTTGACTATGGAGATACGGTATGGTGATCATTATGGATCCTACTTTCCTTTCTTTGTTTACTTTAGATTCCTTTGTTTATTTGTTTTTGTGCGATTCATTACTAACTTGATTCTTCTTTTCGGTGTTTGTGTGAGTAGTTAGGATTAGACCATGGACTTAGCCTTACCTATGTCTCCTCTTATGGATGTTATATGTGAATGGATGATGCATGTTGACCCTATACCATGAATGTATAATCCCTATCCCCTCTTATGGATGTTATGTGTGAATGGATGTTACATGTTTACCCCATACCATGAGTGATGACCCCCCTCCCCTTAGTTTAACAACTTGGTTTGTCTAAATAGATTGCGCTTAAATGTATGTTTAAGGGTGGCAATCAGACTAATTAATAACTCAGTTAAAACATTAAAAGTGAACTAAAGATGGTCAAAGGCTGGATCCTAATATCTGGGCAGTTTAGGTGTGCCTAACCTCTTCCCCAAGCCGTATCCAAGTTTTGAACTCGATCTCTAATGGGGTAAAGATGAAATATGTTATCTAATTGACTTAGATTAGGTTTAAAATTTGCCTTTCTCGAATTTTTGTCCCAACCAAAGTCAGGTGGCGACTCTACATTTCCTAGAAATGGTACTAATATATTGTCCCATCATGGTCCCCTGATGACCATCCTTAAGGCTTAAGGCTTTAAACATATGGAAGGCCTAAAGGATCCCCTATTAATCTAAACATGTGCCATATTTAGGGATCATTATCTATTTAGAAAACCTTATCCTCTCGATCCCCTGATGAATAATAAAAGGATGGAGTCATAAGAAAAATCCTATTCATTTAAGTGCAACTACAAAACATTTGTGGTGCTCATAGTGCCGACTCCATTAGGACCCCAAAATTGACTTCACATTTAATATTTGGTTCACTTTTAATGTTTTAAACTTATTATTAATATAGTTCCCTACATTCATGTAGTCTTCACACTTTACCACAAGCACTTAGTGCCCTTAGACAAACTAATGGTTCTTTGAACTTAAGACTTAAGCTCCATTCGAGCTTAAGAGATTATGAGGAGGATTCATCACTCATGAGCTTAGTACCTTTGGGTATATCGAATAGGGGATCATGACAATTTCCCCTTAAGCTTATGGGAGCATCAATAATAGCAACCCTACTAATCGCTAGGCACATGTAAGAAATAATAGTACCTTGGAATAAGACACCCCCTTATTTGCATTTTTTCAAGGAAGAGTAAAGTCCTCAAATAACATGTTTAGGTATCCTTAATACAAGCATAAATGTAACTTTATTCCTCTTAATGTAATTCCCGTACTCCTTTCTAGCAATGTAAATACTTTTAGTGTACATCATTCTTTCCTTAAAGGGATTTCTTTCCTTGCTAGTACATGTTTTTTTTTATGCAAAGAGTTTGTCCTTTTAGTGCCTTTGTGTATATGTTCTTTTAAGGCCACCCCATACATTTTTTTACCCTATGATGCTATAAGAATGGAACTCCACTTAGGAGAGAGCCACTAGACCTTGTATGTGGGAGGAATAAGGTCAAAAGGATTTTTTGCAATGTAACTTATGCATATCATGTATACATGCATTAATTACTTGCTTATGCATCATATTGATAACCCTTGTCTTCAAACATCATAACTTCATCCATACCCTCGTGGAATAAAATAGGCAATCGACTTGCTAGGAAAGTAAGTTGCCTAGTTTGAGTTAAAAAAAACTAGTATAGTTATGGAACTGAACATACCACTTAAAGTTTTAAAGAGGCTTATGGTTTACTTTAACCGTAAGATGGAAAAAAAGATTGCCAAAGAAATGAATAAATGGGTTAATAAGATCCTAAACAAAGGTGAGACACCCACTAATAGGATTGAAAAAGGGAAAGCATCAATGGAAGCCCCTCAAACAATAGCAATTGATGACGATCTATTTGGGATGAAGGAATACCAAGAGAACAAAATGGCTAAGGGCATCGGTAGTGCCACAGTTGTCTCTGATAAGGCTATAAAAGTTAGGAAAGAGAGTACTTGATTCGATGACTTTGCTAAATAGTTTGACAAAATATAGAAAGCTCTGGGTGCTAAAGGTTTAGAAAAGGGAATAAACATTAAAGAATTGCTTACTCGTAAGCCTAAGAAACTACTAGCTAATTTTTGCATGCTTGAGTTGTTAAAGTTCATAGGAACCCAAAATGTAGAAAATGATGTTTGTTCATATGTGTTAGTCATGAAAGCATTTGGGGTACCAATTGATATAATGTTGGAGCTCTTCAAGTTTTCATTAGAGGGATTTACTAAGACATGGTACTTCAACTAGCCAAAGACTGTCAGGGAAAATAAAAAAAAGCTGACAGAAGATTATGAAAGGCACTATACCTATAATTTAGATTTGGAAGTCACATCACAAGACTTAAAATCTTTGAAGATAAAGACTAGTGATAGCTTTAATGATTACATTAGGAGATGAAAAAAGATGGCTTTAAAAACAACCATAAGGCCTACTAAGAGAGAGTAGGTTAGAATGATTGTGAAAGGGTCTTTACCAGGGATCCATACTAGAATTAAAGGAATGTTGGTTAGGAATTTTGAGGATCTCAGAGGAGTAGGCCTGCAAGTTGAAGAGTTAGAATTCGAGTAAAAAAGACAATAAAGGGGAAGGAGTGCCCTATCTCAGCCCCAAGTAGAAGGGAATAAAATGACCGATGTTAATACAGTGAGGGTGCCAAGACAGTTTATATATTTAAGGATGCCTTTATCTAAGGCATTTGAGAGGTTGCAGAAAAAGGGAGTGTTGAAACCTTTAGCACCGAGACTGCCTCTTAATCTGCTGCCTAAGGGATATGACACCAATACTTACTGTGCTTTCCATTAAGGAATGGGTCACAACATTGATGACTATTATAGAATGAGGCATGAGAATCAAGATCTTATTGATAATAAGATGATTGTTCCACCTAACTATGATAGGCCTAGTACTCGAGGAAACCCTCTCCCAAACTATCATAATGTTCCTCCCCTAAGTCAAGGGACATTTATGATAGATTCTGAAATTCCTGAAGAAATTGTTATGGCCACTATAGAGGAGGTCATAGAGGAGGCTTTAGTTGTTTGCACTATCAATCCATAGGAAGGTTCAAATGAGGAGACAAAGGAAGTATGAAGGAGGAGAATGATTCAGTTATGACAGAAGAGTGATGTAGAGAAAAAAGTTAAGCAGGTGAACCATGTGATGCATAGTAGGAAGTACTACCTTGATAAAGAAGTTCCTAAAAAACCAAGGATTGAAAAGGATGTAAGAGAGTTTCTTATAAAGGAAAAAAAGGAAATTGTGAAGCAATTAAAGATGGTACCAATTAGGATCAATGTATAGGAACTGTTTATGACTTCTGAGGAGCATAAAAAGGCTATGATAAAGGCTTTTATCCAGCTTGATCATTTCTAGTGAAGCTAATCCAAAAGATGTCATAGCGTTGGTGACTCATAAAGGTCAAATCACCTTTTCAGATAAGGATTTGCAAGCTGGGTGAAGGGATAATTATTTAGCTTTCTTCATCTAAGCTGAAGTGAATGGAAGGAGTACTCCGTGTGTTATGGTGGATGATGGATTTAGGATAAACATTTGTATAACAAAGTTATTGCACAAGTTTGGTTTGTCTACAAAGGATTTGGATGCTTCTAATAGTGCCATTAGGGCTTATGATGATAGTAGAAAGCCAACTACATATGTATTCAAGACAATGGTAAAAATAAGAGTAGTTGAGGCCATGATCGAGTTCATAGTCTTAGACATTCTGATTACTTTCTCACTTTTGTTAGGGAGGCTATGGTATCATCCTCTCAGTGGAGTGCCTTCCACTGTCCACCAAAAAGTTAAGATCCCTTACAAAGGAGAGATTATGACCATCTATGTCGAGGTTAGGGAAATTGTATTAGTTTTAAATATGGTCGTACTGCACCTTTAAGGATTTTAGGTTGCTAGAGTCACTGACAAGTGGGTTGATTTAAAGGTAATGAGGATTATGAAAAGCATGAACTTCCTTTTGAGGCAGGGGTTAGGGAAAAATTCCATTGGCATATTAGAGTTCTTAAAGATTCCTACCCAAACTGCTTGGAAAGGATTGAGATACCATGATGAAGGGTCAAGGCAAAAAGTGAGAGATTTATGTGGGCCACTGTCATATTACTTTGTAAAAGAAAGCAAAGCCATTGGAAAAGTAAGGCGTGAAACCATTCAGAGAAAGAAGTCATTGAGCAATGACATGGATGAACTTGATAAGGCTTTTTGCCAGCTGCAAATTGGTGAACTGGGTTATCAGAATTATCAGGACTCGTTGGAGGAGGAGGATGGTAAGAAGAAAAAGAAGAAGAAGGGAAAACATGTCACATAGATAATGAATGGTCAGGCGTTAAGTCAGCATATAGTTCTATATGGTCCTTAGTCAACACGACCATGGAAGGATAAAAAGAAGGTTGCTGATAAATAGTAAGAGCAATATGCACTAAAGCAAAACTTTTGTACCACTACGGAAGATCATGTAGAGAAAGGGTCTAACTTGCTAGAGCAGAATACATCATTTGTGGACTCAAAATAGGAGTATACTAGGCCTTACAAGTTCATTGAAGCTGCCTATATGGGGATAAAGTTGTAAGATATTGAGAGCAAGATTGTGAACTCCATTGAAGAAGTAGGTGATAAGGAAACGAAGAATTCTATAGCCAAAATTAAACCTACCATGGCAGATGGAGCAACATTATGGGCAAGATTTTTGAAGATTAAACTAGAGGATGATCGGATGAAATAAAGTTTTGAAGGGGTTATTAATGAAGGTGTCAAAATAAATGATGGGAAAAAGGCAGATCCTGTGTAGAACGTTGATCTTGAAGTTCTTGCTAATTGAGTAAAGGATGAAGAAAAGGAGAAGGTTTAGACATAAGAGGCTCCAGTTAACCAGCCAGTTGAAAAAGACTTTATTAATACTATGGATGTTTTTATTTCTAGTCTTTTTTAGGATGATGATGTGTTTCTTTCTAAGTTTAAGACAATGAATGATGAGTTTGCTTACTTGTGTGATGTGTTTCCTAATGGTAACATTTATGGTATACATCATTTGATGAGCATAATTAACATTAATTTTGTGCATACTACTGCACTTAACCTTGGCAAACAGGAAAATCCAAAGCTCTTGCTCATTGCTAGTGATATCACACTAGAAGAGAGAAGAAAGTTTGAATAGCTACTCAGGAAATACCAGAGGGTTTTTGCCTAGATATATAAGGACATGCTAAGGGTCGATAGGAGAATTGCAGAGCATAGAATCCTAACTTAACCACACATGAGACTAGTAAAATAGAAATTACGAAGGATGAGACCCGAATAAGCCCAATTAGTCAAGAAGGAAATTGTAAAGCAGTTTAATACCAAGTTCTTAGAGGTAGTAGACTACCCATAATGGTTAGCCAATATAGTTTCAGTACCAAAGAAGGATGGAAGGGTGAGGATGTGCATTGACTATAGGGATCTAAACAAATAGTGCCCAAAGGATGATTTTCCTTTGCCACATATAGATGTGTCATGTATTCCTTCATGGACAAATTCTTTGGGTATAACTAGATTCTCAAGGCCATCATAAATAAGGTGAAGACAACTTTTATCATAGAGTGAGGGATGTATTGCTACAACATGATGCTTTTTAGGCTAAAGAATGTAGGGACGACCTACCAGCGAATGACAATTACCTTACTACATGACTTGATCCATCAAGAGGTGGAAGTGTATATGGATAATATGATGGTAAAATCAGAGACTAGGGAAGGGTACTTTTAAGTTTTAAAAAAGTTTTTAAAGATTGTTAATGAATACAATTTAAGGCTAAATCCTAAAAGGGCTACCTTCAGAAGCTATTGGGACATATAGTTAGCGAGAAGGGAATCTAAGTGGATTCAGATAGAGCAAAGGATATTTAGGAAATGCCTACACCTAAGATAGAGAACGAGGTATGAGATTCTTAAGTCATTTATAGTATATCAGCTGATTCAAAGTAAGATTGACCCCCATTTGTGAACCCATTTTCAAGTTGCTAAGGAAGAATCAACTAACGAAACTGAATGAACAATGCTAATAAGCCTTTAAAAAGATAAAAGAGTATTTGACTAACCCACTAGTGTTAAAGCCACCAAGGCCAAGAAGAACTTTAACTTTGTATCTGATAGTGTAAAATAGTTTTGTAGGTGCAATGTTAGCTCAAAAAGATAACTTTGGGAGTAAGCACGAAGCATATTACCTTAGCAAAAAGTTATTATCTTACAAAGAGAACTACAATCAGGTGGAGAAAACCTATCTAGCACTAGTCTAGGCAATAAAAAAGCTGAGGCATTACTTTTAGTCATACTCTGTGGAGGTGGTCTCGAAGCTAGACCTAGTTAAATGCTTCCATGAGGCCCCCTCCCTAATAGGAAGATTGGCAAAGTGGTTGATCATGTTAATTGAATTTGATAGTAAGTATGTAGCTAGGAAGGTGATCAAAGGACGGGTAGTCTAGTACAACAACCCCTTAAAGAATAAGAGTTTGAGTCTCCCCAATTTTCAAATAAGGGGTTAAGAGCAATCAAACCTCTAGGATGGAGAGTTTACTTTAATGGAACAGTGAATAAAAAAAAGGTAGGAGTAACGGTAATTATGATTTCACATGAAAGAGAACTCTTTCCTGTAGCTAAAAAGCTCGACTATAAGGTGACTAATAACATGATTGAGTATGAAGCTTGTATGTTGGGGCTCAAACACCTGAAGCAAATAAAGGTCAAGGCAACAAAGGTGTTTGGCACTTCACTACTGGTCATTTCATAATTAACAGATGAGTGAGTGCTAAAAGAAGAACATTTAGCCCCATACTTAGAGCATCTGAAGAGGTTGGTACAAAACTTCCACAGGGTCACATTTCATCACCTACAGAGGGAAGAAAATGAAATGCCTGGTGCCTTAGCCACATTGGTCTTATTTAGGAAGGGCCTACGGTAATGCCTTTGTAGTCACTTATAATACTATAATCAGGGACACCGTGTTACATGGGTATAAGTGCAATGCAGGTGTTGGTGGAAAATAGCCCTTGGTCTTTCGATATACAAAGGTACTTAGAAGACGATGAATAGCCATAAGGGGTTATGAAGAAGGATAAGGACGTGATCTAAAGGCTATCTTCATAATTTATGGTTTACAATGGAAAATGTATAAGAGAATACTTGATGGAGTTCCTATGTGATGCCTAGTTAAAGAGGAGGCCCATAAAGTTATAGAAGAGGTGCATGCAGGAGTCTGTGGCCCCTATATGAATGGGAAAACATTGGCAAAGAAAATTCTAAAACTAAGATATTACTGGACAACTATTGAACATGATTGTATTCATAAAGTTCAGAGCTATCATGAATGTCAGATTCACGGTAGCCTTAGTCATTTGCCATCAACAAAGTTGTAAAATTTAACTTCACCTTGGTTGTTTGCAGCATGGGGCTTTAATGTAGTTAGAGAATTCAGACTGGCTTCTACCAGAGGGCATAAGTACATCGTAGTAGTGGTGGACTACTTCTCGAAATGGCTAGAGGCTAAAGCATTCGATATGCTGAGGGTAAAACATATGGCACGATTTATGGAAAAGAACCTTATTTATCGCTACATTTTGTCGTACCATATTGTTATAGACAATAGGGTCCATTTCTGGGTAGAGGTTAAGGAGATGTTGGGAAAATACAGGGTGATCCACCACATATTATCTTTTAATAGACCACAGGTTAACAGAGTAGTGGAAGTGGCAAATACGAATATCAAAAACATCCTTGCCAAGATGGTTGAGACATACAAAGACTAGTATGAGAAATTATCATTTGCCTTATGGGGTTATCTAACTATAGCAAGAACTGGGATGACACCATACTATTTGGTGCATAGGATAGAGGCAGTACTATCAATCGAGTTAGAAGTGAAGACTTTACAGGTATTGATTGAATCTGACATCCCTGAGTACCAATAGGTAAGAAGTAGATTTTAACAGTTGGCTCTGCTCGATGAAAGGAAACTAAAGACCCTGTATCACATCCAGTTGTATAAAGCTAGGGCAACCCACTTATTCAATAAGAGTGTCAAGCCAAATATGATAATAATTGGTGATCTAGTACTAAAGGTAGTCCAACCATAGACTCAGGATCCCCGAAGGAAATTCAAGCCAAATTAGGAAGGTCGCTATATGGTCAAGCAAATCTACTCAGGTGGTGCAGTGAAATTAACTAATATGGATGGGAATGAATTCACTGACCTAGTGAATCTAGATAGGCTCAAGAAGTATTTCGTGTAAGATGTGAAAAAAAAAAAAGAAAAGGAAAAAAAAGAAGCCCACTAAGTCAAAACTCGAAAGGGCAACTTAGGCAAAAGTTAGGGCATGAATAAAAGAAAAAAAAAGAAAAAAAAAAAAGCTCACTAAGTCAAAAACCCATAAGGGCAGCTTAGGCAAAAGTTAGAACATAAAAAATAAATAAAATAGCAAAAGTCGATAGAATATGACCACTAGAGGACCATTGACAAGATGGCTAGGTGGCGACAGAGAAGGCAAGGATGTACGAGTGGAGAGTCAACAAGACAGAGGCATTGAGCAAGATAATTAGATAATCTAATGTGCTAGTGTTAAAACCAGAAGTCATGCATTCAATTAATATATAATGTGTAAAGTGTAAATGGTTTGTGTTAAGCATAATATTAAATGGAAATGCATTTGCATAATTAAAGTGAATTCAATCATATGTCCTTGAATTAGAATTAAATATAAAATAATTTTTCTCTCATAAATGATCATTGTTTGCTATCAACTAATGTGATTCTTGATATTTAATAGTCACCAACCATGCCATATAGTCTACATCATTGTCAGGTTGAGGATCTCAGCCAGTGCATATGTCCTAGATATAGCAACTGGTCGAAGTAGCCTCGACTTTATCTAAGAAGCACTAGGAGAAAGGACTCTCAAGGACTAATGGAAAGAACTACACCTCAAATTAGGGGGTGTTAAACTAATGGTGCATGCCAGTAGAATCATAAAATGTGCTTGAAGCCAAAGCAGGAATGATGATACAGTCTTTGTAAATCCGTAGAGTGACACATGATAAGTTCCACCAGGGACAGCTCCATTGGATGTCTGCAATAGTGATGTGGGACATCCACTCAATCCATTCAGCCCTAGTGGTACATTCCCTATCATATTCCCCATTCTCTCTCTTATTCCCTCATATTTCCTCTCTTTTTAATCTTGACAAAGGGAGAGAGATAATTGACTAAATATACAAAGAGGGAACATACAAAAGAGGAGAGAAAATTGAACAACATTTATAATAAGCCAAGACAATGATCTTATTAAAATAACTAGGGGGGAGGGAGAATAGATTGAGGGGGAGCAATTTCATACTTATTACTTGAATCACTTTACAATCATTCTTTTAGGAGCATGCATAATTGATTCTTTCTCCTTTGCATATTCAATCTAGATTGTTAAAATCAAAAAAAGGGAGATTATTGGACTAGGTTATTCAAACTTAAGTCAAGACTCTCTTTTGGTCTTGACAATATAGATTGAAAGGTTCTAATGTCAATTTTAAGTGTTGTTCTTGAAGATATTAAGATAGAATCTCATTGAAAGTTGAATAGGGGTGATTAGAAGGGAAAAAAAACTCAAAGTATGAAAAGCTGCCTTCGAAATTAGCAAGCTCGAATTTTGAAAAGTGTTGTTGAGATTTAAAAGTCACAATCGTGAATTTCGATAGGGATCGCGAATTAGTGAAACAACATCTCCATGTTAGATAGATGATTTCACGATGTCCATCGTGTCCAAAAAAAATAGATATTGAGAATTTGAGTAGCGATCACAAATTTTGAGATCCGTTAGATAGATCCAATGATTAGTTTTTGAAAAGACAAATAGTTTTATGTCACGTGGACTTATCGTTAGACACAGTCCAAATATAACGACTGTGAATTTCAATCTCGACCGTGAATTTCATCTAATAAGCATTTAATGTAAGATATGTCTAGCACAACTTAGAGATTTAGACATAGTTTTTTCTGCAACATCTCTTTGGTGGTTATTGCTTATAAATACACGACCAAATGGACTTGAATGCAAGAGGATAACCATTGATTATGACAAAACTCTTGCAAAGTTAATTCTCACAACTTTAATTCTTTAATTCTTTATACATAATTTGGTGTGAGCTTTAAACACTAGGGGTTGGGTTTGAGAGTGAGCCGCCCTTATATAAAAAACTCTTATTTAGGTTTGAGAGTGAGCCTTAGAAAACTCTTGTATAGGTTTGAGTGTTAACCTTAGGAAAACACTTATAAGGTTTGGTATGACCTTAAAATACTAGGTTGAGTGTGAGCCTTGGAAAAACACTTGTAAGGTTTGGTGTGAGCCTAAACACTAAGTTGAATGTGAGCTTATAAAACACAAGTGATTTAGTGAAATACCTAATTGGTATATTGGGGAGTGGATGTAGAGTTAGTTAATACCCGAACCACTATAAAATTCTTATGTTCATTCTTTTTATACTCCTTTCTCTAATCTTTTAATTATGTGTGCTTCCTCCAAAGTTCAAATTTGCTACCAATTCAATCCCCTCTTCTTGGTGCACTAGAGCCAACACCCAAGAATGCTAAAATTACTAAAATATCATTAGCTTCCCTAAGAGTCTAAGATGACTAATTACCAAAATACCCTCATTGCTTCCTAATTCAGGTCAGATCATCATAATGCTTTTCAATGAAAAATAGACTCCCTCTAAAGCCCTAGAAATATTTTCAAGAAGGATTTCTTTTTCCAAACTGATAGAACCTAAAAAAATAACTTTTTTTTACAAAAGAGCAAGATTCGAAGAAGCGCTTCCTACCATATCTAGGTCCTAAGATGGAATCCCATGGCAACCAAAAGGGCTATAAAGGTACAAATTCAATCTTACAAATGCTAACAAGGCTCAAATAACATGTGAACTATTTAAGTGGGACCCTTGAGCCAGAAATCATTAATCATAGATACCTAAGCATACATTGAGAAATGCAAGAGTGATATTGATCATAAGAAACAATCTATTCAAAATAAAATATTGGGTACCTCTTAAAGAGCTGCTAGAACAACCTTGGTACTTATCAAAGGATTGTTAGGAAGCTTAGTATATACTCGAGCGCTACTAAGAAAAAGCTCAAATACTTGCTTAAACGCTACTGAAAGAAGATGATTAACCTTTGTACTTACTAGAGGGCTACTAAGAAGCTTAGTATCTACTCAGGGGCTAATAAGAAAGAATCTTAATATTTACTCAAGGGCTGCTGGAAGAAAATGATAAACCTTGACACTTATTAGAGGGCTGCCAAGAAGCTTGGTACTTGCTAGATGGCTGCCAAGAGCCTTAGCACTTGCTCAATGAGTTGCTAAAGAATTTGTATCCTTAGATATCCTTACTAATGTTTACATTTTATACTTTGCTTTATCATGTGTTGTCTAACATCATTAATCATATGTTATTTTCCAAGCCCCACACAAGCGGGGGCAAACTGTGAACATCAAGTTATGTACCTCTGGATACAAAATCTAATGATGAAAATCACTTAAAGCAAATACCTAAAATGCAAAGGGGAATTAGTCAAAGTAAGGAATGAAAAGCCTAAGAATCCTGAAAAAAGTTAAAAACCAAGCCCAAGCCTAGTCAAGGGACTGCCAGCCAAGCTAAATGGGTTGTACAACCTATAAATTAGGGCGGTATGTCCCTTAATTCAAGGTTGTACAACCCCTAATTCAAGGTTGTATAGCCCTCCCCAAGGTTATAAAACCTTACTAAAACCCTAACTCATAAACGTTTTGAAAGTGTTATCCCCTATTAAACCCTAAGGTTGTACAACCTTGACACAAGGATGTACAACCCATTCTTGGTTTGTACAGCCCACATGCAAATAATAATTCTAATACAACACTCCTTTTCTATGTGATTGGATGCATCCATGGTGTAGCCAAAACTATTTTTGGCACTGTGCACCCACCCAATGCCTATAAATACCCATCATTTTGAAGAGATAGAGGAGGCTTGGAAACTCTAAGGTTACTTTCTGAAATCATCTCCCAAACACCTCTAAACACAGAAAACTAAAACCTTAACTTTATCCAACCCTTTCCAAGGTAGCATTAGACCTTTTTCCCTTTATGTTTGTGCATTCTCTAAGTAATGTTAGAGGAGATTAAATTAACCATAAGCTTATGAGGGCAAAGGCACTGCTGGAACATCTTAGAGACTCACTTTTCTCTCCTTCTTCTTCTTCTTCTTCCACCCTTTCCCTTTTTTTTTTTTTTTTTTGATTTGAAATCCAAAAAATAAGGGTTGTACAACCTTGTTAGGATGTTGTATAACCCTCTTCCTTGGTTGTACAACCCATATCCATAGCATTACAGTTTAAGTTTCCATTAATCTATCAAAAAATCTTCATTTTCTTCCCTTAAAATTCTTGATTTTAGAGAGGGTTTTTTGCAATGTTTGGTTCCACTTCAAAATGGAGTTTTGTTTAGCTTTCAAAATGGTTTTCTTTGCTTTTCTCACTTAAACTACTTATGTGATTTTCTTATTCCTTTGGACTTTAAGTCAAGCTTTTGTTATGTTTTGACAGCTTACGTAGATAACCAAGAGAGGAAATCAAAATTCTTTTGGTAATCCTTTTTGTGTTAGAATGCATAATGCCATGTGAATAGTATTTTCTAGTTCTTTGATGCCTTGATTCGATGCTCTGTGTTTTCTATTTCCTTTGAGTTATAAGTTATGTTTTTCTTATTTTTGTTTTGAAATCTTAAGGAGATAACCAAGATAAGAACTTAAGTTTCCCTTGACCTTGATATCCTTTTTAATGTTAAAGTACATGATTAGTCATGTGAATAGTATTTTTCTAGTTTTATGATCCCTTGGACTGTTATAGGCATTCTAACTCTCCTATGTTAGGTTCTGCCCTAGATGTTTTTGCTTTTTATGAGCAAGGTGAGTGAGGATTCAATGACCTTAGGATCTCACTTGAGTAAATCTTTACCTTAGGCCACATAATATCCTCCAAATGCTTGGCATGTGTATGTATGTGTTCATTTCCTTCCTTCTATCCATGATTCATGCACTAGTATATGTGTGTTATGAGTTGCAAATTTCGGTTTGTGATGATTGAATGGGTTATCTTAGACTTAGATACATGCTAAGTACCTAGACTATAGAGATATAGTATGACGATCATTGTGGACCTTGCTTTCCTTTCTTTATTTACTTTAGATTTCTTTGTTATTTAATTTCATATGATTCATTACTAACTTGATTCTTCTTTTGGGTGTATGTGTGAGCACTTAGGACCAAACCATGGACTTAGTCTAGCTATGTTCCCTTTTATGGATATTATGTGTGAATGGATGATGTATGTTTATCTTATACCATGAATGCATAATCCCCATCCCCTCTTATGCATGTTATATATGAATGGATGATACATGTTTGCCTAAAACCATGAGTGCATGATCCCCCTCCCTTTAGTTTGATGACTTAGTTTGTCTAAATAGATTACACTTATATGTATGTTTAGGGGTGGTAATTGAACTAATCAATAACTCGGTTAAAATATTAAAAGTGAACCAAAGATGCTCGAAGGTTGGATCCCAATATCTGGGCAATTTGGAGGTGCTTAACTTCTTCCTTAAGTTGTACCTAATTTTTGAACTCGATCTCTGATGGGGTAAAGATGAAATGAGCATTCTAATTGACTTAGATTACGTTCAGATTTTGCCTTTTCCCTAGATTGTTGTCCCATCCAAACTCCACTAGCAATTCTTCATTTCCTAGGGATGGTACTAATGTATTTTCCCACTATAGCGCCTTGATGACCATCATTTGGGCTTAAGGCTTTGAACATGCGTAAGGTCTAAAGGATCCCCATTGATCTAAATGCGTGCCATATTTAGGGGTCATTACCAATGTAAAGACCTTCATCCTCTCGATCCCTTGATGATCTATAAAAGGATAGAGTCGCAAGCAAGATTCCACTAGTCTGAGAATAGTCATGAAACATCTGAGGCACTCGCAATTAGTAAAGCATTGTAATGCTTATAAATAAGCCATTTAAACCATGTTTGTGGCATTCAATTTGTACCAATATAATTCATATTTTCTCGTAAAAAATTGTTCTTCTCTTTGGTTCTTGAAAGAACTTAGTTAGGTTATTTGAGTGAAGGTTGAGTAGCTTTACAAACTTGTTTAATTCTAAACTTAAAATTGACTAGTTCTTTTTAGTTTTAGATATTAAATACTCTTTGATTCTTTATAACTTAGGTCGCTAGATATAACTTATCTTGAGGTATAGTTGGAAATTAAAGTCTTTGCTTGATTCTTGAACGTTCCTTGGGCAAAGGTACAACATTGAATACGAGTTTGGGAAAAGTTACCCATATTCATACCAAATCATTAGGATAGTTGGCGTTCTTGGTAGCTTCATTTTAGGAAATTCAAAGAGATGGGTCTGAAGTAAATCATCCAAGATGGTAGACACATCAAAATTAGGAAAAGGGTAATGTTTATCCTACTTTTCCTTTTAATGTCATTTTCTTTCACTTTTTACTTTAGGTAGAAGCAGATTGACCATCTGGCTTTTTTTCTAAATTTAGTATTTATTCTTAGTGGAATTAAAGTTACAACCAGGGATTGTTTACTGTCGGATTTAGATGTTAGCTTAGTGGCCTTTCACACCCTTTGTCCTTTTTTACCCTTTTTAGATTCCTTTACTAATATATTTTGATTGCTAAAATTTATGGTACTGAGCTCCACATCATGAGCTTGAGTGGCTAGCTCTTAAAATACTAGGGGTTAATTCCTTGAAGGATATAACAAAGTCCTTAGTGCATGTCTTTGATACACATATTAATCAAAATGCTGAAATTTTAGTGGTTGATAATTTTTAGGCATTTTCAACCTATCAATCGTTTTAGTATACAACTTAGCATAGGTGTGGGAAGGTTGAGTCATGCTCTCAACTTGATCATTGATAGCCTTCTTTATGAGCTCTTTCAATTGGGCAACAAAAATAAAACCATCAACAGTTAGCTGAATAGTCTTTATAGCTTTGGAGCGACAATACTTTTATTAACCTCTTGAAGTTACTTCGAGGATGTAACAATAGGAGCCTTTCCATTTTGGTTTTGGACTTTGTTTTAATAAAGATGCAATTTAAGTATCCATTTCAGCATTTACAGTGGTGAGATTTTTAACCATTTTTGTTAAGTTAACGATATGTTCCTTTATGATTAATGTGCTTGTAGTCATCACTATCATAACACCACTTGATGGTTTATGAAGAGAGGTTGAAGCATCTTTGCTATTAGCATAGGCAAATATCTCACTAAAAGTTAGACCTTTCAATAAAGAAGTGAGCAGGGATGAATCATTTTCAATTACCCCTAGTGCTTGCAGAGTGGCATCCTTATAGAAGATGGATTGCTCGCATATAGACATGAACAATAAATTTAGTTTTGAAATCAATATTAAAGCTAGCATCAGTGGTTGACTCAACAATGAAAATAGTTTGAGCCTTCGATTGAGTAGTCTTATGGGCAATGTTCATGAAAACTAGCATCAATGTCATATGACCCTATTCTCCTTCGAAATAAAGATGTTGATACGCATGTTGCTCCTTTTACCATGATACATGATCCCCTCTCCTTAGAGTGGATGACTTCATCTATTTGACTTGATCATGCTAGAGGCATGTTTAAGATTTATAATTAGACTAATTAATAATTTGCTTAAAATGTTAAAAGTGAACCGAAGATGTCTGAAGGCTATATCCTAATATCTGGATGGTTTGGGGGTGTTTAATCTCTTTGCCAAGCCATATCTAAATTTCAATCTGAATCTCTAATGAGGTTAAGATGAAATGAGCCTTCTATTAACTCAACTTAGGTTCAGGTTTTGTGTGACACCTCAATTAATAATCATTTAATTTTCCCTCTAAGTCTATCCGTTGTCATTTAAAAGACCTGATTAAATTTTTTTTTTCACTATGCCTCTTATTCACCACTTAGTAACTATTTACAACAAAACATACATGAATAAACAAACTAAAATACTAATTGACTACATACAGGCCCAACCTCTCTTACACTACTAGACAGTGACTTCAAAAAGTATACTAGATGCAATCTTTAGTCTACTCTTCCTGAAATAAGATTTCATACAAAAGAGTGAGTTTGCATACTCAGTAAGTAAATGTATAACGATACTTCAATCTTAAATAACATAACAACATTTAAACATAAATAACTCACCATTATATTCACGTACGAAATAAAGAGTCTTTACTCTTAAATGCCTCATAGGCTGTGAAAGGTTATTGCCACACTTGTTATTATATTTTATTGCCACACATGCTATTATATTTTATTGCCACACAGGTTATTATATTATTGCCACATAGGCTATTATATTATTACTACACATGCTATTTTATCATTGCCACAAAGGCTATTGTATCAATGCCACATAGGTTGTTTTATCATTGCCACACAGGTTATCATCTCCTTGCCATACAGGTTATCATCTCCTTGCCACACAGGCTATCATATCATTGCCACACAGGCTGTTTTATCATTGCCACACATGCTATTATATCATTGCCACACATGTTATCATATCATTGCCACACATGTTATCATATCATTGACACACAAACTATCAAATATTGACACACAAACTATCAAATATTATCACCATATAGGCTATTAAATATTATCGCCACATAGGCTATTAAATATTATCGCCACACAAACTCTTAAATATTATCAATATCTCATGAAAATAAATAAATCAAGAATATAACAATCTTTCATCTATGTATTCCACAATATCATCATATTAAACAACATTTCATTCCATTGAGTATAAGTTCATGGTATTTAACCAATCATACATATAGTACCATTAGTTATTTACTTACCTCATCCTTCAAGCTTATTTAGCCGTGGATGGTCCCGGTTTATTCCCACTATTATCCTCAATTCCTCGAGGACCTATTTCAATACACCAATTCAATTCATGATGATAAAGCAAGATTTTCATTTTGTTATGCCACTATGACATGATTCATGCAAGTGGATCTAGTATTTATGCATATTTTCCTTATATGGCAGCCTGAGCTTGTTATACTCTCACAGCAATAACTCCAGATATACTCATCCAAATTACTTGATTCTTTTTTTTCAAATAATCTGGACACTTAATGATACAACATATTTAAATTTCAAGCCAATATCAGACACATGGAAAATGTGGTGTATTTTTAAATTTGTCCCTATTGCAGTGTCATCTCAGTCTGAGTAGGTCTTATACTCTTAGGTATATCTCAACTTGTACAAATCAAATTGCAATAATAATCTACCACCAGTTACAAAACATATAAAGGAACATTTTTCATGTTTTACTCTTTGCCTAATTCAGTCTATAAAGTCACCAAAACAAAGGACCAATTCTCAAGGTAAGCAGGTTTATAACATGATGACAACCAGTCATGATGAAGGGGCCATATCTCAACAACCATGCTGGATTTGGCAACAATATTTCACAGGAATGTATATCAGACATAAATATACAACTTTTACGTTTAGACCATCATCAAATTCTGAATCTATGGCCATCAAATTCTTGGAAAATAGATTCAAAAGAAATGTGAGGTTTCATCCTGGTACAGAGTCAGTCCCAATTAATGAGCTATATCTCTTTCCACACAACAAATTAATCAAAAATGATTTACAAGTATTTATAGAGAACATAACCCTACAAATTTAATGTTTACACTTTATCAAAATCAGAACATAAGACCATCAAAATATAAGAAAACAGAAGACTGAGAAAATCTCAGTTTGGATTTGACCCAGTCCTACTGATGGAGTCATATCTCCTCACACACACAAAATCAAGCAAAACCATTTCATAGGTATTTATATGAGACAAAAAGCTACAACTTTCATATTTTTCACTTTCCTTAATTCCTCTTCTATGGTTATGAAATCATGGGTACAAAATCCTGCTCTAACAGCACAAACACTCTAGTTCTCTTGAATTCAACTTCCATCCAAGAGCTCTACCTTAATTACTCCATAATTCTCATAACCATGCATGATTAACATGTAATGAGAGGTTAATTTCAGGTGAGAAGAAGATAAATTAACTTACCTATTATCCTCGAATTAGAAAACCTTATGCAACTCACTCTTCTCCCTCTCTTCTTCTTCTTCTTCTTCTTCTTCTTCTTCTTTCTTTCTTTCTTTCTTCCTTAGCTCTTCCTCTCACTCTCTTTCTGCCATACCTCATGAATTACCCCTCATTTCTGACCCTAATTGTTAGATATAAACTTATTATAACAATATAAAATCATGGTGCTTCATTTCCATTGGTTGGAAGTTCACTTTTCTTCTTTTAGTCCCTCTTCTTCACTCATTAAGCACCTTCATCCATCTCTCAATCCCTAAATGCTCCTTATACTCTTAAATAAGCTCTATAACACCATTATTTATGATCCTATAATATGCACACAACATAAGACAATTTACCATGCAACTATACAAACACTACATATATGTTTAAGTGTCCCAACTGTAACGGTGCAAGTGTCATTGTCATGCTTCTACAAATCGCATGACTAAATGATCATATATCCAATGCATATGTTCATATGGGATTTCATATCATTTATGCAATGAATATGTTCACGTGATAATACCAATGGATGTGGATAGGGATGTTACATTTTGCCTTACCTAGATTGTTATCCCAACTAAAGTCAGGTGGAAACTCCATAATTTTTAAGGATGACACTAATGTATTATCCCGCCTTAGTCCCCTAACGATCACCATTTTAGATAAAAAGGCTTTAAATTTGTGCAAGGCCTAAAGGATCTCCCGTTGATCCAACAAAGTGCCATAATTTTGGGGTTATTTCCATTATAAAGACCCTCATCCTTTCTATTCCTTGATGACCGATAAAATGATAGAGTTGCAAGCAAGATTCCACTTATTTGAACGAAAATCCAAAGGCGCTTATAGTGGTGACACCACTAGGGACTTGTAATTGATGGTGAAGAGGGTTCATCACTCACAAGCTTAGTACCCTTGGGTATATTGAATGGGGATTATGACAACAGCCTTCCAAGCTTGTGGGAGCCATCAACATCAGCAAACTCTTGCAACCAGTAGGTGCATGCAGGAGCCATTAGCACCTTGGTACCCTTTTGTTTGCATTTTGCCTCTAAAGAAAGGGTTAAACTCTCTCATAGAACATGATTAGGCATCTCCTATAATGTAAATACATTGTTATCCCATTCCCCTCATATAATTGCTCCCTCACATAAATATTGGAGTATGCCCCTACCTCACCATGTAAAGAAGTTTTTATGTAAATAGTCATGTACATCCTTATTTTCTTATTAAAGGAATTTTCACTTTCCTTATACATTCTCCTTTTTAAGTAATGTAAAGAGTTATTTGCTTATTGCACTATTATATGTTTTTTATACATGTTTCTTAGGATCTTGACCCTTCTTTAGTTCGAGGCGACTGGACACATTCTCTACCTCTTGTTAATAGAAGAATGAGACCCCTCATAGGAAAAACCCCTTAGATCTTGTGTGTGGGAGGAATAAGGTTAGAAGTATCTTTTCTTAAATAACATGTGTATTTCATGTTTATATACATTTGCTACCTATACATGTATAATATTGATAACCCTTGTCTTATAGCCTTCATAGCTTCATCCAAACCCTCATGAAAAGAAAGGGGGTAATTGACTTTTTAGAAAAGTAAGATGTGGAGCCTGATCCAAAAAATTGATATATTCATGGAACCAACCATACCATCAGAGATTCTAGATAAAATGATGGTTGAAATTAGTCGCAAAATGGAAGTTAGGATTGTCGAGGTGGTGATCAAGCACATTAATAAGATTCTAAAAAAAAAAAAAGATGCCTCTGCTAGCAAGAATGATAAGAGGAAGGCACCTATAAAGGTACCCCAACTTGTGGTGATTGATGATGACCTATTTGGGATGAAAGAATATCATGAGAGTAAGCTTGCTAGGGAAGTAGGAAGTACCGCTATTATTTTGGATCAATTGATAGAGAGTGAGAAGGAGAACACTTGATTTGATAACTTTGTCAAGCAGTTGGAGAAGATCTAGATGGCCTTAAGTGCCAAGCATATGGAAAGAGAGACTAATATTGAGGAATTGCTTGCCCATAAACCCGAGAAGCTTTTGGCTAATTTTTGCATGCTTAAGCTCTTGAAATTCATAAGAACTCAGAATGTATATATGCTAGTTATGAAGGTATCCAGGGTGCTAACAAACACTATGTTATAGCTTTTTAAGTTATCCTTAGAAGGGTTTGCTAAGACTTGGTACTTCAACTAGCCAAAAATTGTCAAGGAGGATTGGAAAGAGTTGATGAAGCTTTTAAGAAGTTTTATTCTTGTAATTCAGATATAGAGGTCACTCCATAAGATTTGGAGTCTTTGAAGTATAAAACTGGTGAAAACTTTAATGACTATATTAGAAGGTGGAAGAAGACAACCTCTAAGGCCACTACTAGACTAACCAAAAGAGAATAGGTTTGGATGATTGTCAGAAGGGCATTACCTAGTATTGTACTAGAATCATGAGCATGTTAGTGAGGAATTTTGAAGACCTTAGAAAGACTAGTTTGCAAGTTAAAGAATTAGAATATAAATCAAAGAGACAGTATGGGGGAAGAAGAAGTACCTTATCCAGCCTCAAGCTGAAAGGGCTAAACAACTAATATAAATGCAATTAGGGCTTTGAGATAGTTTACAGATTTAGGGATGCTTCTCTCTCTGACATTCGAGAGATTATAAAAGAAGAGGGAATTAAAGCCTTTAGCATTGGGGCCACCTCCTAATCCATTACCTAGAAGATATAATGCTAATGCTTATTGTGCTTTTCATTAAGGAGCGAGCAATATGCTGATGATTACTACAGGTTGAGACATGGGATTCAAGACCTCATTAATAACAAAATGATCATTTTGCCAAACTCAAGGAAACCCAACATAAGAGGAAACCCTCTCTCGAACTATTGTAAGGTTCCACCCTCTAACCAAGGGATGTTTATGATAAATTATGGAATTCCTAAAGAAGTTGTTATGGTCATTATTGAAAAAGTACTGAGGGAGAATGCTATTATGGTTTGTAATATCAATCCATGAGAGAGCTCCAATGAAGAAAAAAAAGAGGAGAAAAGGAAGAGGATGATTAAGCTATGGGAAGAGAGTGATGAAGAGAAAGAAACAGAACAAGTGAATAATGTGACTCACAATAGGAAGTATTATCTTAACAGAGAAGTCCTTAAAGAACTAATAGTAGATAAGGAAAATGGTAAGCTTAGAGTGAAAGTGAATAAGGACGATAACCTTATCATGAACTAATTGATGAAAATGACAGCTCAAATCAATGTGTGAAAGTTACTCATCAATTCCCAAGAGTATAAGAAGGCCATAGTGGGAGCTTTGTCGAGCCTAATTATTTTTAGGGAGGCTAGTTTGAAGGATGCTTCACTTTAGTCACCCACAAAGGGAAAATCACCTTTTATGATGAAGATTCATTACCTGAATGAAGAGATTACAATTTGGCTTTGTTCATAAGAGTTTATGTGAAGGGGAAGCAAACTCCGTGTATGAAAGTGGATGATGGATTAAGAATTACTATTTGGCCATTAACTCTCTTACATAACTTTAGGGTGATGGAAGAGGACTTGGAGGTGTCAAATAGTATCATCTAGGCCTATGATGATAGTAAAAGGCTAGCCGCTGGCACTTTCAAGACTATAGTGAAAACTAGAGTCGTGGAGGCGATAATGGAATTTATGGTCTTAGACATCCCTGTCACTTTGTTATTGTTATTACGGATGTGACGTCCCATTTACTAATCATTTTTAATGTAAGTGTAGTAACTCATTCATAAAGCATAGAGTACTAAAGTGACATAACATCATTAAAACTCTCTCACGACATCCTATTATCATTAAAAAAAAAAACCCCTTATTAATTGTTTTGAACACTTTATATATCTTATATTACTACATATTAACTATATACGGTAAGCATACATGGCAAAAAAAAAACACTAAAAGACTGTATAATGGTCCAACCTCTATCAAACAGTTAGACGACAACTTTAAAATGCAAATTAGATACAATCTTTAGTATACTTTTCTTGAAAGAAAATTTAATGCAAAGGAATGAACTTGTATTCTCAGTAAGTAAATAATCAAGGATACTTATATCATAAATAGTATAATAAGCATTTGAATATAAATAACCCATCACTCATCCATTCACGTAATAAAGAAAATTTTCAATCTTTGTTGCCACATAGGCTATCATGTATTGTTGCCACAAAGGTTATAGGATGTCATTGCTACATAAACTATAAAATATCATTATCACACAGACTATCACATATTATTGTCACACATGCCATCATATATTATTGCCACACATGCTATAGATTTCATTACAACACAAGATATCATATGTTATCGCCACACAGGCTATGAAAATCATTGCCACATAAACTATAAAATATCATCGCCACATAGGCTTTTATAAGTCATCACCATATAGGCTACAAAAATGTTATTGCTTGCTCAAACAATATCAAATATTAATTCCTCAGCAATTCATTTATAGATCCAACAAAATTTCAGCCATATAATGACTAATAATAACATCCATCAACCTTGGCAAATAGTATCACAATATACTTTTATTCTCAAGCTATAAATTATCAACATCCCTTAAAAATAAATATTTCAAAGTCTAACAATCCTTTTATTCAAGTATTTATCAACCTCATCTCATTAAATAATATTTTAATCATAGAATTTAAGTTTATAGCATTTAACCAATCACATGTTTAAGTACCATTAGCTATTTACTTACCTCTTTCTTCAAGTTATTGAGCCATGAATGGTCTCAGCTTATTCCTAATATTATCTTCAATGCCTCAATGACCTATTTCAATACACCAAATCAATCCATGATGATAAAGTAAGATTTTCATCTCATTATGCATATATGCTCTAGTAAAATAACATGACCTTAGTAGGCTTCTTTTATAATTACATTTTCGCCACAAATCCAAATTACTTGATTCTTTTTTCTAATTAAGCTAGACATATATGGGTATAACATATCCAAAATTTAGTTGAAAAATATATACTACATAATTTATGGTGAATTTTAGAAATTTTCCCAATTTTAAGTGCAATTATACTCTAAACAATCCTATAAACATAAGCATATCTCAAAACGTAGAAATCCAATTGAAAAAATGATTTATGGATGATTAGTTAACATATAAATGAGCTTTTTTTTTTTATTTCTTCACACATTCTTTAATTTAACTTTTAAGGTCCTCAAAAGAAGTGGTCAACCTCCAACTTTATTGGCATAAATAGGTTAAGGATCAATTCTGATTAATGAGTTATATCTCTTAACTCACAAAATATTAAGCAAAATTGCTTTTTAAGAATTTAAACAAGAGAAAAAGCTATAACTTGAAAGTTTTACACTTCACCTAGTTCCTTCTCTGGGCCTACAAAATTCTTAGAAATAAAACCAATAACTGAGCAAGTTTTAATAGGAGTCAATCACAATCAAAAGGCTATATTTCTTCACACAACTTATTAGAGAAACTATTTTATTGGAATTTATAAGAGACATAAACCTAAAACTTTCATGCTTTTCACTTTGCCTAATTCATCTTCTAGGGGTTATGAAATCATAGGTGCAATAGTATGTTATAACAACCAAACCAACACAATAAGCTCTTATTTCTCTTAAACTTCAACTTCCATACATGAACTCTAACTATAATAGCTCCATAATTCTTTCTAATTATGGATGTTTAACATATTATAAAGAAGGAATTTTATATGGAAATAAGATTAAATCACTTACCTCTTTTGGCAAAAATAGAAAAGCTTTGGGTTTCTTCCTAGCTAGCTATATTTTTCTTCTTTTTCTTATTCTTCCTTTCTCTTTCTTTTGTTGCACCTCCTCATGTTTTTTCTTCTCTAATCTGATCCTAAAGAGATAGAAATTCAATTTGTATATCTACTTTAATAGGACAAAATTATGGTGGCATGTTACTGTTGGTTGGAAGCTCAATTTTTCTCTTTTAATCCTCTTCTTCACTCCTTCATCACCTCTATCCATCTACCAATCCCTACATTATCCTTATTCTTTTAATAAGTTCTAAAACATTATTATTTAAGATATTATAATATACACACAACATATGATATTTTGTTATGCAACTATGCAAGCATCATATTCATATTCAAATACCTCAATTGTTATGATGTAAGTATTCATGCTTAAGTCATATCATGCATATTGGCAAATATATCATAATTAAAATGCAAATGAATTGGGTCAAGGGTATTACAATTCTCCGCCTCTTATGGAAATTTCATCCTTAAAATTTTACTTACTAGAACTCGAGAATATATAGGGATATTGTAGTCTCAAATGTTCCTTTACTTTTCAAATGGCCTCCTTAGGCAAGTGATGGCTCAATCTCACTTTAACCTTTAGTATCACTCGATTCCACAACCATTTTAGTTGATGAACAAGGATTTCAACTGGCTTTTTATGATAGGTTATATCATCAGTTAATTTAATCTCTAGTTCTGATAATATATGGTTAGGATCAGATCGATACCTTGGGAGTATAGAAACATGGAAAAATCATGTATCTGAGAGAATTCTATCGATAATGCTAACTGATATGCCAAAGACTCAATTCTTTCTATCATCTCATATGGCCCAATGTACCTTGGACCTAACTTTCCTTGTTTACCAAACCTAATAATGCTTTTCCATGGTGAAACCTTCATAACCACTTTATCTCTAACCCAATATTCCATTTCTCATCTATGTCTATCAACATACCCTTTTTATCTTTCTTGAGCAGCTTGCAAACATCTTTTAGCAACTTGGATTTTTGCCACTGTATACTTTACAATCTCAGGACCCTCTAACTGTCATATCCCTTCAACATCTGAATAAATTATACTTTTGCATTTCCTACCATATAAAGCTTTATATGTTGTCATACCAATACTGGAATGGTAGCAATTATTATATGCACATTCCATAAATGGAAAATGATCATCCCAATTGCCTTCAAATTCTAACACACAAGTCTGTATCATATCTTTCAATGTTTGAATAGTCCTTTCTTATTAACAATCAATTTTTGTATGAAAAGCAATGATAAAATTCAAACAAGTGTCCAAAGTCGTTTGTAAGCTATTCTAAAAATGATAGGTAAATTTAGGTTCTCTATTTGACATAATAGAAATAAGACTGTCATACAATCTCACAGTCTTAACAACATATATTTTAACTAGTTTATAGACTAAATATATTTATCGTAAAGATAAGAAGTGTGCAAATTTTATGAGTCTATCCATAATAACCCAAACAACATTATGCCTTTCTTGTGTCTAAGGTAACTGACAACAAAATCCATTAAAATTTTCTCCCATTTCCATACAGGAATAGGTAAAGGATGCATCTTACCAACCAATGCTTAATGTTTCACCTTTATCTATTGGCAGGTTAAACATCTTGATACAAAGTGTTGGCCTAGGGCACCAAGAAGGGGAGTTGAATTGGTGCTTAATTAAAAATTAAAATAAGGGATAAGGTGGTCAAGAAGTTGAGTTAAAGAAGAGAGAATTTGACATAAGTGTTTATAGTGGTTCGGGTGTTAACAAACCCTATGTCCATTCCCTAATTCTCTACAATTGGGTATTTCACTCAACTCAAATGGTGTTTCCAAGTTCACACTAAACTTTTACAACTTGTGTTTTCTAGGCTCACACAAAAACCTCTTACAAGTGTTTTCAAGGCTTACACTAAAACCTCTTTCAAGTGTTTTCAAGGCTCACACTAAAACCTCTTACAAGTGTTTTCAAGGCTCACACTAAAACCTCTTACAATGGTGTTTATTGCTTAACCAAACAATTGCTAAAACATAAATGATAATTGAAAGAATGAGTAGCAAATTTGAAAGAGTTTGGTTACAAATTAATGAATTCTCTTACATTTACATCTGTTTGGTGGAGTATTTATAGCTCATACCCACCAAAGAGACGTTGGACTAAAACTATTAACAAATCTCAAAGATGTGTTAGGCAGGTTTAACATTAAATGCATAACAAATAGATAAGTGTTCATAAGAAATATTTAACATTAAATATTTATTTATAAGTTATTTTCTCTCTTCCTTAGATTCTTTCTTGATTCTATCTCTCCCCTTTTGGCAAGATCAAAAAGAGGGCTCATAAGGGAAAAGAACAAATGCATAACAAATAGATAAGTGTTCATAAGAAGTAAAAGTAATAAGAATTGCAATCATAAAAGTAAATTTCATCAATCACATAAGACAAAGAATTTCAAAGAAACATTTTTATTCATATGTAAGCAAACTGTGGTATCACAATTTTTAATTCCAAAATAAAAAGAAGATACAAAGAAATCCTACTATAGAATATTAGAGAGTGATCATCATCTCCAGAAGTTTCTTCTTATTCTTTATTGTCTCCACCTTCTGCTTCATCTCCATCCTCAATTTCTTCATTGCCTTCTTCTTTTTCTTAGGTATCTTCAAATTCAGTAAAATTCGGAAGATGACAAGGAGGAATACCCAATTTTTCTTATAAATCCACCATATCTCTATGAAGATGCGAGAGAAAAAGGAATCACCTCTTCATCATTCTCATCATCTTATCCAATTTGCAGTTGATGGTGGCAACTGGTACGAGTCCTTCAATGATGAGCCTCTCCCTTTTGGAGGCTTATGAAGTTTCCATTTTCTTAGCCCCAAAAGCACCCAGGGTATAAGCATAAGTGTCCGGGTGTATGGCTTTGGCATTAATCAAATAGGTGAGGTCAACAAAATTCTGAGAAGGGAGGAGTTTCTTAGTGAGGAATTTTTCATTTTCCTCATCAAGTGCCCTTATGAAGCGATAGATGGTTGTAATATGTAAAGGAAGAAGAAACTGGCTTTTTGATTCGGTACTCATGTGAATCAATTGATCCATAAGATACAGACCAGTTTGGATAGGCTTATTTTTGACAAGGTAGAATAGAAAGGCCAAGTCCTTTTGAGACACTTTTTCATTACCATCACCTCTAGCATTTATGGAAAAGGTGTTGATACTATGGTGTATCCAAAAAGGTAGAGTTTTGATGTATTTGGCTAGGGAGTTTGTCAAGTCGTGTTTGGTTTCTATGGAAATTTCTGACCAAAATTCAAAATATATTACGTCAAGTGCGGAGATAATGAAAAGGATATTTTCTCTAACTTGAAGGTTAAAAAGGGAGGAAAGTTGTTCAAAGGTAATAAAGTATGGATCACCAAACGCTCAAAAAACTAACTCGTATTGCCCCGCTTGAGATTTTGCTTTGCGACTCAGTTGAACCGTACACATGAATTCCCTGACGACTTCTTTATAACCGAGTTCATCCCGAAAGATAAACCCATTCCAACCCAAGTTCGATAGGAATGCACAAATTTCTGCATTGATTTCAAGAGTCTCTAATAAAAATGTAGAAGGGATTTTATTGGGGAGGATGATTTTTGAAGAGTTGGCTTTGAAGCACTCCTTCTACTCCTTTGTGATGCCCTTCATTAGATGAAGTGTTGGGGTGTAAATGGTTGAGCCACAGCTTTACCCTTTTCTGCTCTTGAAATTTTCTTTAGAGCCATGTGAAAAGTTAGAGAGAGTTTAAGAATTTAGAGAGTTTTGGAGAGAGAATTGTTTTGAAGTAAGATGAAGTGATACAAATCATTATTTAGGAGGTTTATATAGCCATTGAAGGTGTGTGGAAATGGCTAGAAATGGCTTGAATTGGATTTATGAAGAGTTGGAAATGGTTGGCAGTCAAATCACTTAATGGCTTGGCAATTATTCAAATTCACGTCCGCGAATTAATGAATCGCAACCACGATTTTCAAAAAATGTGAGTAATGGATAAAAATTCCTCGAGAATATGTGCTACCAACGGTAAGAAATTTGAAATCTTGACCAAATTTGTGATGGAGAGTAATAGTCGTGATCGCGAATTGACCATTGCCTTACGGATGACATGGACCATTAATTTGTGACCGTGAATAATGAATGGCGATCACGAATTACAAGGCAGCAAGGATAAGAATGAGAATTAAGTTTTTGAAAAATTCAAAATTGTCATCCACTTGTTGATGCTAAATTAATTGCAATATGTCACAAAAAAGCATAATACATCTTGAAAGACAATCAACACAAATATAATCAGCACATAAGATCAAAATTTTCACTTAGGGAGCTTCCATCAAACATTCTCAATTCTCTCTTAATGAAGTTCAATCTTTCTTCATTAAGAGGTTTAGTGAAAATATCTACAAGTTGATGATTTGTGTAAATAAATTCTAACACAACATCACCCTTTTGCATATGATCTCTAAGAAAATAGTGTCTAATGTCTATGTGTTTACTCCTAAAGTGTTGGATGGGATTCTTAAAAAGATTGATAGCACTAGTGTTATCACATTTAATAGGAATATGATCAATCACTTTGCCAAAATCCTTTAATTGTTGTTTCATCCAAAGGACTTGGGTGCAACAATAACCCACAACTACATACTTGGCTTTCACGGTGGATAAGCCAACCGAAACTTGCTTTTTGCTAAACCAAGATACTAGACATTCTCCTATAAATTGGCAAGTTCCAGAAGTGTTTTTTCTATCTAAAAGACTATCTGCATAATTCGCATCCGAATAGCCTATGAGACTAAAAGATAAATCCCTAGGATACCATAAGCCTAAGTTTAATGTACCATGCAAATATTTGAAAATTCTTTTAACAGAATTTAAATGTGATTCTTTAAGAGAGGATTGGAACCTAGCACATATGCATACACTAAACATAATGTCAGGCCTAGAAGCAGTTACATAAAGTACAGATCTAATCATATCTCAATATCTTTTTTCATCTACTATCTTACCCAATTCATCTTTGCCCAACTTGATGGTACCACTCATGGGGGTTTTTGCTACTTTGCAACTATCCATGCCAAACTTCTTGAGAATCTCCTTTGTGTATTTGGCTTGGTTGATGAAGATCCCTTCTTTGGTTTGCTTGATGTGTAGACCAAGAAAAAACTTAGCTCTCTCATCATGCTCATTTCAAATTTCCTAGTCATACACCTAGCAAAATCCTCATAAAGAGATTCATTAGTAGCACCAAAAATGATATCATCAATATAAATTTGTACAATAAGTGTATCATGTTTGTGCCTTTTAACAAATAATGTAGTGTCCACCTTTTTTTTATCAGAATTATTTTTCAAAAGAAATGAACTAAGCCTTTCATACCAAGCTTTTAGAGCTTGTTTCAATCCATACAAAGCTCTATTCAGTTTAAAAACATGTTTAGAAAAATTATGAGACTGAAAACTAGGAGGTTGTTCAACATAAGCTTCCTCCTCAATTACTCCATTTAAAAATGCACTTTTTACAACCATTTGAAAGAGTTTAAAATTCATATGGCATACAAAGGATAAAAGAATCCTAATGGCCTCTAATCTTGCAACGAAGGCAAATGTTTCGTCATAATCTATACCTTCTTCTTGGTTGTAACCCTTAGCAACCAATCTAGCTTTATTCCTAGTAGTGAAACCTTGCTCATCTCACTTATTCCTAAATACCCATTTGCAACCTATAATTGGGTGTTTTTTAGGCCTAGGGACAAGTTCTCATACCTTATTTCTCTCAAATTGGTTAAGTTCCTTTTGCATAGCAATCACCCAACTTTCATCATCAAGAGCCTCATCAATGGATTTTGGTTTATGCTAAGAAATAAAAGCAAGATTATCTAAAAGATTAAGTTGAGATCTAGTACTTACACCTTTAGAGGTATCACAAATAATCAAATCTTTGGGGTGATCCTTGGAGAATCTTCAATCCTTGGGTAGATCTTGACTTGGCTCAACTTCTTGTTGATATTGTTGTTCCTCATCTCCTCTTGATGATTCACTTTCTTTCTTATCTTTATCCTCTTTTCTTTTAGTATCTTCCAACTCTAATTTTTCAATGTCATCTACAAGATCATCAACAAAAATATCTTTCCCAAGATCAAGTTTACTAGATTCATCAAAAACAACATTCATACATTCTTCAACTATCATAGAACTCTTATTAAAGACTCTATAAGCCTTGCTAGAGGTGGAATAACCTAAAAATATATCTTCATTGGTCTTGGAATCCAATTTCCCAAGATTATCCTTAGTATTCAATATATAACACTTACATCCAAATACTTTTAGGTATAATATCATAGGTTCTCTACCATTCCATAGCTCATAAGAAGTTTTATTGAGAATGGGTCATTTAAAAACTCTATTTGCAATATAACATGAAGTATTAATGGCTTTAGCCCAAAAGTTATTCAGTAAAGAATACTCATTGAGCATGGTCTTAGCCATTTCTATTAGTGTTCTGTTTTTCCTCTCTACAACACCATTTCGTTATGGTGTTCTAGGAGTTGAAAAGTTGTGAAAAACTTCATTCTCCAAATAATAAATTTCAAAGTACTCATTTTGAAATTCCTTTCCATAGTCACTTTTTATAAAATAAATGAAATAACCCTTTTCATTTTGAATTCTTTTTGCAAAGCTTTTGAAAGCATCAAAAGTGTCATTCTTGTGAGCTAGAAAGGATACCCAAGTAAACCTAGAGTAATCATCAACTAGGACTAGTGCACAATGTTTTCCACCTAAGCTAGCACTTCTAGTAGGTCCTATTATGTCCATATGAATTAGTTAAAGAGGTCTACATGTACTTACAACATTTTTTACTTTGAAGAAAGATTGATGTTGCTTCCCCATTTGGCAAGGACCTCATATCTTGTCTTTAGTGAAGCTTAGCTTGGGAAGGCCTTCCATTAACTTTCCTTTTGATAGGCTTTATAGTAGATCCGTGCTTGTATGTTCAAGTCTTCTATGCCATAACCAAGCCTCATTACTAAAAGACATAAGACACTTGAAAAATTGGTTAGCCAAATTGTCGAAGTCAATTATATAGGTATTACATTTCCTTTCACCCTTGAAAACAACCTCATCATCCACTAATGTGGTGACTTGGCATTCTTTAGGATCAAAGGTGACTTTATTACCTTTGTCACACAATTGAATTACACTCAACAAATTATGTTGTAATCCATTTACTAATAAAATATTATCAATCATAGAATAACCATTCTTACCAATGTTTTCAATGCCAATTATCTTACCCTTGGCATTGTTACTAAATGTGATATTTTCACCTTCTTTTTCCTTCAATGCTATGAATAGCTTCCTATTGCCCGTCATATGCTTAGAGAATCCACTATCCACATGCCAATTGCTTGATTTATCGATGGCTACCACAAATCCCTACACAATATAAATAAATCATCTCTTCTTTGGTACCCAAGCATACTTGGGTCCTAAAAGGTTAGACATTAAAGGGTCCTTTAATTTTAGGTGTGCCTTCCTAATGTGGCAATAAATATTAATATGTCCACACCTTATGCAATAATGACATTAGAGTTTAGACTTGTGAGTCTTTCTCTTATGCACAACCTTAGTATGGGTAGGGGGCCTTCTCATACTTTGGTCATGGGAATGTATGCAAGTGCATCAGTGATGAGAAGTATACGAGAATTGTTTGTGTTTGTGTGCATGAGCATGTTTCTTATTATACATATAAGTATGATTTGCTCTTTGAGCCTTGGCTCTTGAGCCTTGAGTGGCCTTTTCTTTTCCCTTAGGCATTGGTGGATTAATGGTAGGAGCACCTCTCTTGCCAATAACCTCAATACTTGAAGTTTGAGGTGTTTTTTGCTTTAACAAATTTAGTGAGTGTAGATGTGGATGAGGAGGCTCCATTGAAGCCTAAATCATATCTAATTAAGGGTGGCCTTTGTGATACTATTAGTGTATCCAAAGCTTCCTTACCCTTATGAAACTTTGAGATAGAGCTTATAAGCTCAATGACTTCTCCTTTTAGATAGTCATTCTCTTTTCTTAATGAAGCTAATGATAAAGATGATTTGGAAAGATTTTCCATAGATTTTTTGAGTTCTTCATTTGAAGCACTTAATTCACTTATAAGATCATTAACAGATTTGTAATCATCTTCTAATTTAGGGCATTTTCTCTTGTAAGTTTTCATTTGTGACTTATATTTGTCACATCTCATTGTGAGAGCTTCTAGAAACTTTTCATCTATATCATCTAGATCATCATAATTAGAATGAGTATGAGATGAAGTACTTACCTTATTAGGAGAATCTTCTTGAGCCATGAAACATATGTTAGCAATCACCTCATCTTTCTCATCCTCACTTGAGTTGTCATCTTAAGTAGCTTTGAAGCCCTTTCTCTTCTCTTTGTCCCCTTTCTTCTTTTTCTTCAACTTGGGACAATCATATTTGATATGGCCTTGGTTACCACACTCATAACAAGTGACTTCATTTGATCTCTCTCCACGATTAGGAGTTGTCTATTTGAAGTTCCTTCTTTCTTTTCTTCTTCTAATGAGCTCCTCAGTCCTTCTTGAGAGCATTGTTAGTTCTTCTTCTTTCTTGTTACTTTCTTCTTCACTTGAGGTAGTTTCCACTTCCTTTTCTTTAGTTGTAAATTTGAGTGAAAAGGTTTTTCTTTCAAGTTTTTCTAATTTTTCTCCTTGGCCTCGCAATCTCTTCATTTCCTCATCCTTTTTTAAGGCTAACTCATGAGTTAAGAGTTTGCCTATTAAAACATCTGTAGGAACCTTCCTAATCTCTAGATTGGACTCTTGAATGCTGCATACTCTTGCACCAAATTTTCTAAAGAAAGAGTTTTAAGGATTTTAGTATTTACCTTATAGTTGGTGAGAGTCCTTCCAAATTTCTTCATGTTTATGACAATAGAAAGGAATCTATTTGTCATTTCAATGATGCTTTCGTGGTCTTTCATCATGAAGAGCTCTCATTCTATCACATACATTTCCAACTTACTTGACTTCACAAGTGTTGTGCCCTCATGATAGTTTTCCAAGGTCTTTCATATGGCATGAGCTATTTGATAGTGTTGTACTCTTCCAATCTCTTTCCTTGAGAGAAAGCTTAGAAGAATTGCCATGCCCTCTTGTTCTTGCCATTTGACCTTCTATGGGCTTCAACCCATTCTTCTCTTGGGATGAGTTCTTCATTTCCATCCACTACTTTGGTGGTTGGCTTCCATTCTTGACTATAACATCCCAAAGAACCACCACATCTGTATCAAGATAGATCTTCATCCTATACTTCCAATGAGTATAGTCAGCTCCATCAGACTGGCGCAGCGGAAGTGTAGTGGGCCTATAACCCTCAGGTCCTATGATTGAAACCTGGCTCTGATAACACTTGTTGGCCTAGGGCACCAAAAAGGGGGGGTTCAATTGGTGTTTAATTAAAAATTAAAATAAAGGATAAAGTGGTCAAGAAGTTGAGTAGAAGAAGAGAGAATTTGACACAAGTGTTTATAATGGTTCGGGTGTTAACAAACCCTACATCCACTCTCCAATTCTCTACAATTGGGTATTTCACTCAACTCAAATGTTGTTTCCAATCTCACACCAAACTTTTACAACTTTTATTTTCTAGGCTCATACAAAAACCTCTTATAAGTGTTTTTAAGGCTCAAACTAAAACCTCTTACAAGTGTTTTCAAGGCTCACACTAAAACCTCTTATAAGTGTTTCCAATGCTCACACTAAAACCTCTTACAATGGTGTTTATTGCTCATACCAAACAATCACTAAAACATAAATGAGAATTGAAAGAATGAGTAGCAAATTTGCAAGAGTTTGTTCACAAACTGATGAATTCTCTTGCATTTACATCTATTTGGTGGATTATTTATAGCTTATACCCACCAAAGAGATGTTAGACTAAAACTATTAATAAATCTCAAAGATGTGTTGGGCAGATTTAGCATTAAATACTTGTCAGACTAAAGTTACAGTCGCTACTACCTTTTCACAATCGCGAATTTTCAATTACCATGGAGGAACTCTGTTTATGTCTAATGGCTAGTCCACATGTCAGCTTTTTATTGGTCATCTAGGAAAATATAGTCATTGTGTTCTAACCACTCTCAAAAGTAGTGGTTGCGAGATATCCATGCCTTAGATGTGATTGAGACCGTAAATTCCTTTATTTGAAGAGAAAACTTTAACTGCTTGAGTTACTGTCGCGAACAAACTTTTGCACTCACGATTTTTTATCTTCAACGAACACCTGGGACACTTGGCAAGTTGTGGTTATGGCTTTAGTTCCTTTCTTTGTCACTATGAAATTAGCGGACACAATTAAGGTGTGACACACACCGCGAATTCTTCTGTGACTAAGGCTTTGCCAACTTTGGATGTATTGCAACAGCAAAGTTGTGCATAAATTCCTCTGGCCTAGCTTCATCTTTCCTTGTGACTGATTCGCAGTCACAATTTAGAATAAACTCACCATGAATTACACTGAACTTTACAAGGTTGGAGATTTGGACTCCATCTAACTTCTAATGAGAAAAACTAACTTATAATCTGCAAAATAACACTTAATGAAAGCATTAGAATTGATCAATCTCTAATGTCAAGATCAAAAGAGGTTCATGACTTACGTTAAATCAACTTAATCCAAGTCCAACACAGAGTCAGTTATATCTTTCTTCATTGTTGACCAATAAAAATGTGATAGTAGATTTTTATATATTTTTATGTTTCCAAAGCACATAACATATGGTGCACTATGTGCTTCTTGAATAATCTCTTATCTCAAACCATCAACATTTGGTACACAGACTTGACTACCCATCACTATCATCTCTAATTGAAAAATTAGTCTTTTTACCTTCTTGTATCTTTAATAGCATTTTCTGCAAATATGGATCCTTTCTCTAAACTTATATGATTTTATCATCTATCACAGGCTTGAATTGAAGTGTAGCAATTAATGTTGTCACATTCTCAATCTCAAATTATACATTTAAAGCACACATATTAACCCAAGATGTCAAATTATAACTAACCATACTAGCAATAACATCTAAGGCTTTTCGACTTAAAGCATCAACAACAACATTAGCCTTACTTAGATGATAATCAATAGTGCAATCATATTCCTTCAATAATTCTATTCATTTTCTCTGCCTCAGGTTCAATTCTCTCTATGTTAGAATATATTTTAAGCTTTTATGATCTGTCAGAATATGAAATGTCTCTCTATACAAGTAATGCCTCCCAATTTTCAAGGCATATATACAATGGTTGCCAACTTTAAGTCATGTGTTAGGTAGTTTAACTGATGAGGGCTTAACTATCGAGAAGCATAATTTATCATCTTTCCATGCTACATCAAAACACAACCTAACCCTCATCCTACTGCATCAGTGTACACAATAAATCCATCATTTATTTATGGCAATGTCAAAACTGGCGTTGTAATCAATCTCTTCTTCAATTCCTCACAACTTTAATGACATTAATTATCGCATTTAAATGTTTCATTCTTCCTCAATAATTTGTCTATGGTTCAACAATAATAGAGCATCATTTTATAAGTTGTTTATAATAATCATCCAACCCGAGAAAACTATGCACCTCTAATACATTTTTGGGTTTATCCCACTATAAAATGGCTTTCACCTTAGCTGGATAAGGTTAAACACCATGTTTCGATATAACATGCCCGAAAAAGGACCACTTGTTCCATCCAAAAGTTACATTTGCTTAATTAGGCATATAATTGCTTTTCCTTTAAAATCTGCAATACAATTCTCAAATGTTGCTCGTGCTTGCCATGCTTTTATAAGTATATAAGAATGTCATCAATGAAAACAATCACAAACTGATAAAGATATTACTGAAAGATATGATTCATTAATGCCTTCAGTGCATTAGCTAACCCAAAGGGCATAACAAAGAACTCATAATGACCATACCTAGTGTGAAAGGCAGTTTTTGGAATGTGTAGGTCAGTACCCCTACTGCCAATACTAAGATCTCAAATCAATTTTTGAAAATATCATTGCACCTTAAAGTTAATCCAACAAATCATCAATTATAGACAAGGGATATTTCTTTTTTACTGGTACTCAATTCAGTTGCCTATAATTAATACACAATCACATGCTCCTATCCTTTTTCTTCATAAATAACACTGGTGCCCCCTAAAGAGATGTACTAGGTTGAATGAAATCCTTTTCCAATAATTCTTCTAATTATTTCATTAATTCTTGTAATTTCACTCCTTTTATTCAATATGGTGCAATAGAAATTGGTACCACTCCTAGTAAGGTCTCAATATTAAAATCAACTTCTCTCTGTGGTGGTAAACCCGACAAGTAATCAAGAAACACTCTTAGGAACTCTCTCACTATAGGAATATAAAATCCAAACTAAGAACAATGTTGTCCATTACACTAGCTAGAAATGCATCACAACCATCTTTGATTAGCTAAAATGTTTGAACAGTTGAGACCAAGCAAATTGGAATAGTTTTACACTCCTCAACAAATATAACTCTTAGTTGTTCTGAAGATCTGGTCGCTAACTCTTTAGTATGACAATCTAAAACTGCATGATGCTTTGTTAACTAATCCATACCTAGAATAATATCAAATTCCTTAAAGTTCATCAATATCAAATTTGTAGGTAATATGACACCACACACTAGCACTGGACAAGTTCTACATACTTTGTTTACAATTACACTACCTCTAACAGGCCTCAAAATGCATAAATCATACCCCAATGATTCAACTACACCATGCACATGTGATGCAAATTCTAAAGACATAAATGAATTCATGGATCCTGGGTCTATCAAAACATAAGAATCTAAATCATAAATAGAAATTTTAGCAAAAACAACTTCGAAAGCTATTGGAGCCTCTTAACAAGTGACAACATAAACCTTAACCATTGGTTGAGCATAGGTTGCTTGTCTACTACTAAGAACTAAACTTGTTCCACCATATCCCCCTCTACCTCTGCCTCCCCCTTTGCCTCTACTTGTGTCATGAACTTTCTCCCCAACACTACTTTGCCCAACTACTTAAGACGCTCATCCAGTCACACTAGCCATTAGGCAATCTCAACTTATATGGCCTGCTTGTCTATAAGTATAGGAAGTAAGCATTTTAGGTCCCTAACACTCACCAAAATGAGTTCTTCCACAATTAATACAAAATAGGGATACACCTCAACCCATTATGCCAACTAGTTCTCTCTTATGTTAAGCCTTGAAAACCACTATAGTTACAACTACTAGATGCTACTGATATTAATCTATCAAGTTGACTTTGTCCTATGCCTCTTTGATTACTAACAACTCTTTTAAATCC
Source organism: Omphalea diandra (assembly GCA_949677035.1). Classification (NCBI taxonomy): domain Eukaryota; kingdom Viridiplantae; phylum Streptophyta; class Magnoliopsida; order Malpighiales; family Euphorbiaceae; genus Omphalea; species Omphalea diandra. The sequence continues at coordinate 64,326 of CATIWR010446590.1, read as the reverse complement.
TAATCCCCCATAAAATGTAAAACCACTTCTTTTTGTTGCATTATTTTTTTCTCCACTCCATCATGCATAACTTCTCTTTCGTCTTACTTCAATTGCATTCTTCTCTTATATCAGCTCTTCAGCTCGAATAGCTGTTGCTAATAGTGCAATATAATTAGCTGGTTTCACTGCTAATTGATCTTAAATTTCTAACTTAGTCCCTCAAACTTTTAGCACTTCAATTCCTATGTAGCCATAAAATTTAGGGCATATCTCGAGAGTTTAACAAATTATACTTCATAATTTGCCATTTTTAACTAGAAAAATCCACCTTCTTATTAATGTGTACTTATTTATAAATTCCCTTAGAAAATCATCCCATGTTAAAGTCATTGGTTGAGCAGTACTACCTGGAATAGCCTCCAACCTATCTAAGGCATTCTTTTGAAACAAAGATATTGCATACTTTAGTCTTTGCTATAGGATGCATTTAAGCTTATTCAAGATTCTCTTAGTTCTTCTAAGCTACTCCTCAACCTCAACAAGATCTATAGTGCCCTCAAAGTCAATTACCCCTTACTTCCTTAATTTATCATAATTCTTATCTATAGCAGGTTCTACATAAGCTTATGTTATCTTTTAAACTAACTATATGATATTTAAGTTTACACCCATAGCTAGATTATTCCCTGAGATCTCAAGATTCTGTACAATGTAGTCAACATGCTCACGTGCATGAACAGACTTAGCAGACTTATGCCTAACTTATGGGCTAACATGAACTTCACCAGGTACATCCATACTCCTATATGCCATTGCATGTAAGTATTAAGTATTAGCACAATGTATATATTATAGACAAAATATTCATATTACACATGTTTGTAGAACCATTTACCCACACTAATACTACTAAAATGTGACGTCCCACTTACTAATCATTCCTAAAGTAAGTTCATTAACTCATTCATAAATCTTAGAGCACTAAAGTAACATAACATCATTAAAACTCTCTCATGACATTCCATTATCATTAAAAGACCCCCTTCTTCATTGTTTTCAACACTTTATATATCTTATATTACTACATAGTAACTTTACATAACAAACATACAAGGCAAGAAAAGAAAACCAAAAAGACTGCATACTAGCCCAACCACTATCAAACTGCTAGACAATAACTTCAAAATGCAGACTGGATGCAATCTTTAGTATATTTTTCCTAAAAGAACATTTAATGCAAAGGAATGAGCTTGCATACTCAGTAAGAAAATAATCAAGGATACTTATATCACAAATAGTACAAGCATTTAAATATAAATAACTCATCAACCATCCATTCATGTAATTAAAAATTTTCAATCTTTGTTGCCACACAGGTTATCATGTGTTATTGCCACACACGTTCTAGGATATCATTATCACACAAGCTAAAAAATATTATAACCACACAAGCTATCAAATGTTATTGCCACATAGGCTATTATATTATTGCCACAAAAGTTACAGATATCATTGCCATATAGGCTGTCATATGTTATTGTCACATAGGCTATGAATATTATTGTCACATAGGCTATAAAATATCATTACCACATAAACTTTTATATATCATCGCCACACTAGCTGTAAAAATGTTATTGCTTGTTCAAACAATATCAAATAATAATTCCTTAGCAATTTATTTATAGATCTAACAAAATTTTAGCAATATAATGACTAATAATGACACCCATCAACCTTGGCAAATAATATCACAAAATACTTTTACTCTCAAGCCATAATTTATTAGCATCCCATAAAAATAAATAATTCAAATTCTAACAATCCTTTCATTTAAGTATTCATCAACATCACCTCATTAAATAAGATTTCAACTAATAGAATTTAAGTTCATAACATTTAACCAATCACATGTTTAAGTACCATTAGCTACTTACTTACCTCTTTCTTTAAGCTATTAAGCCATGGATGGTCTCGACTTATTCCTAATATTGTCTTCAATACCTTGAGGACCTATTTCAATACACCAAATCATTCCATAAAGATAAAGTAAGATTTTCAACTCATTATGCATATGCTCTAGTAAAATATCATGACCTTGGTAGGTTATTTCTGTAATTACTTTTGGCCCACAAATTCAAATGACCTAATTATTTTTTCTACTTAAACTAGAAATATATGGGTACAACATATCCAAAATTTAAGCCAAAATATATAATACACAATTTATGGTGAATTTTATGAATTTACCTTGTTTTAGATGCAATTATATACAAAACAGTCCCGTAAACTTAGCCATATCTCAAAACATAAAAGTTCAATTGAAAAGTTGATTTGGGGATAATTATTTAACATATAAATGAACATTTTTCATGCTTTAAGTAGTCTCTAATTCATTTCTTAAGTTACTCAAGAGAAGTGGTCAATCTCAGACTTTGTTGGCATGAACAAGTTCAGGATTAGTCTTAATCAAGGAGCCATATCTCTTAACACAAAAATATTAAGCAAAAGTGCTTTTATAGAAATTTAGAATAGGCATAAAGCTACAACTTTGAATTTTTTACACTTCACCTAATTCCTACTTTACGCCCATAAAATTCTTAGAAAATAGAACTAATAACTGAGTAGGTTTCAATAGGAGTCAATCACAATCAAAGGCTTATATTTCTTCACACACAACTTATTTGGAAAAAAAATTTTATAAGAATTTATATGAGACATAAACCTAAAAATTTATATCATCGGTGCAATAATATGCTCTAACAACCAAACCAACACGATCAGCTCTTGTTTCTCTTAAGCTTAAACTTCCATTCATGAACTCTATCTATAATTACTCCATAAATCTTACTCATTATGCGTGTTTAAAATGTTATGGGGAAGGAATTTCATATGGAAATAAGATTAAATCCTTACCTTTTTTGCCAAAACTAAAAAAGCTTTAGACTTCCTAATAGCTAGCTACCCTTTTTTTCTTCTCCTTTTTCTTCCTTTCTTCATTCATTTCTTTCTTTCCCTTTCCTTTGTTGCACCCCTGCACATTTTTTCCTTTCTAATCTCAATCCTAAAGTGAGAGAAATTCAATTTGTATACCTACTCTAATAGGAGAAAATTATGGTGGCTTGTTACTATTGGTTGGAAGCTCAATTTTCCTCTTTTAGTCCCTCTTCTTCACTCCTTCATCACCTCTAGCCATCTACCAATCCCTATATACTCCTTATACTTTTAATAAGTTCCAAAACACTATTACTTAAGATATTATAACATGTAAACAACATATGACAATTTGCCATGCAACTATGCAAACATCATATTCATATTCAAATACCTCAAATGTTATGATGTAAGTATTCATGCTTAAGTCATGTGATGCATATATGCAAATATATCATAATTAAAATGTAAATGAATTAAGGATGTTACAAGGGAGTCCATGGCATCATCCTTTGAGAGATGTGCCTTCCACTGTGCATTAAAAGGTTAAACTTCCTTATAAGGGAGAGATAGTGAAAATTTGCGCAAAAGCCAGAGAAATTGTATCTTTACCAAGTGTTTGTTCCACATCTTAAAGGTTTTCAAGTTACTTAAGGAAATTGGAATTTTGAAAAATATGAACTTTCTGCTTGGCCAAGGGTTAAGGAAGAATTCCATTTGTGTTTTAGAATTTCTAAAGATCTTGACCTAAACTACTAAAAGGGGACTTGGTTATCATGGGAAATGGTCTAAACTAGAAGTGAGAGATATACATGGGACATACCAAATTTCTTTATGAAAAAAGGGGAAGTAGTGAGGAAAGTCAAAGAAGAAACCACTAAAGAAAATGAGAAGCCACTGGGTGATGAAACCATGGACAATCTGAAAAAGGCTTTCTTTCATATGAATGTTGGGGAGATAGGCTATCATAATTATTAAGACTTGCCAAATGAGGAGGGTAAGAAAAAAAAGGAAAGAAAAAAGGAAAATAAATTGTGAAGGAGAGTACTCAGGGACCAAAACAAACTACGATACGTATGGCTTTCAGACTGTTTGGTCATGAAATGATAAGTAGAAGTATACCAAAGAAAAGAACAAGCAGTACTTGATAGACCAAGAGTTTTGGGCTATCTGTATGGATTCCATGAAAAAGAAGTCTGATATCATTAATCAAGATGCCCTTCTTGTGGACCAAGAATTGGGATACACTGGATTGTGCAATTTCACTGAAGGTACATACATTGGATTGACTTTAGCAGATGTTGAGAACATAATTGTAAAATCTATTAAGGACATGGGTGATGTTAAAGAGGCACAGGATCAAGTTAAGTTGGAAAGGGTGACCTTTTAGGACAGCTATATAAAGATTAAGTTGGGAGATAATCAGATGAAGTAAGCCTTTAAAGAGCTTATGAAAGTGATGGACGACCTAGAATACGAGAAAGGACCACTCATTGAACACGTTAGTGACCTAAATGCAACATAGATGATGGACAAAGAAAAGGCTATGGAATAAGAGAAGGTCAATACCCTAGAAATCCTTATTGACCTGCCATAAAAAATTATCTTTCTCGATACTACAGATATTCTCATTTCCAATCTCTTTGAAGATGAAGATGTATTTATTTCTAAGTTTAAGGCAATGAATATGTGTTTGCTTACTTCTGTGATATGTTTCCTAATGTAATGTGCATAGCATGAACATATTTAACATTAATCCTATCCATACCACTACATTTAATCTTGGCACACAAAAAAAATCTAAAAATCTTACTCATTGCAAGTAAAATCATAAAAAAAGGAATGATAAAGGTTTGAACTATTGCTCAGAAAGTATCAAAAGGTGTTTGCTTGAATGTATTGAGATATGCTAAGGGTTGATAGGTGAATTATTGAACAACGAATCCCAATATACCCTCACATGTCATTGATAAAGCATAAATTTCAAAGGATGAGACCTGAATGGGCCTAAATAATTACAAAAAAAGTGGTGAAATAGTTAAATGCTAGATTCCTTGAGGTAGTTTACTACCCAGAGTGATTGGCTAACACAGTGTTGGTGTCGAAGAAGAATGGACGAATAAGGATGTGTGTGGATTATAGGGATTTAAATAAGGCTTGCTCAAAGGATGATTTCCATCTACCTCCTATCACTGTGTTAATAGATAACATTGTGATGTGTGTTATGCATTCTTTTATGGACGGGTTCTCCGATTACAATCAAATCCTCATGGCTATCACCGATAAGGTGAAAATGGCTTTCATTACGGAGTAGGGAACATATTGCTACAAGATGATATAGTTTAGGTTAAAAAATGTGAGGGCAATGCATCAGTGAATCGCAACTATTTTGTTTCATGACTTAATCCATAGGAAAATGGAGGCGTTTGTTGATGACATAATGGTAAAGTTAGAAATAATAGAGGGATATTTTGAAGCTTTAAAGAAGTTCTTGAAAAGAGTTGATAACTTGAGGTTGAATCTTAAGAAGTGTGTTGTGGGTTACGTCCGACAATTTACTCTGTCATGTAATGAGTGAGAAGGGCATTAAAGTAGATCCAGATAAGGTGAAGGCTATTTTGGACATGCCCATACCTAAGATAAAAATGAAAGTTTAGGGCGTCTTAGGTTGATTTCAGTATATCAATAGGTTCATAGGAAGGCTCACTCTTATTTGTGAACTCGTATTCAAGTTGTTAAGGAACGATTAGCCAATAGAGTGGAAACAATAATACTAAAAGGACTTCAGAAGGATGAAAGAGTAGTTGACTAACCTGTTAGTACTAAAACCTCCAAAGTCAAGTAGTCTACTCGTCTTGTAGAGGGGAATTCTATTAGGGCAATGCTAGCTTAGAAAGAAGGAATGAGAAATGAACATGTTGTGTATTATCTCTATAAGAAACTACTCCTTTATGAGGAAAAGTATAACCAAGTGAAGAAGACTTGTTTGGCATTAATGTGGACTATAAAGAAGTTAAGGCACTATTTTTAATCATACTCTGTGGAAGTGGTTTCAAAGCTTGATCCAGTTAAATACCTATAAGAGGCCCCTTCTCTGACTAGAAAACTGGCAAAATGGTTGATACTGTTGACTGAGTTTGATATCAAGTTTCTGACTAAGAAGGTGATCAAGGTTGAACAGCCACATAATATTTAGCACAACAACCTCTTGAAGAAGGAAAGTCTGAGTGGTCCCAATTCCCAAATGAAGGGTTAGGAGCAATTGAGCCTCTAGGCTAGTGAATGTATTTTAATGGTTGAGTGAACAAGAAACAAGTAGGTGTGTATGTGTGTGTGATTTGGTATCTCTAGAAGAACTTTTCCCAATGGCCAAAAAGCTTGACTTCAGAGTAACTGACAACATGGTCGAATATGAGGCATGCGCACTTAATTTGAAACTTTTAATACAAATGAGGGATAAGACGACTGGACTATTTGGGGATTCATTGCTAGTTATATTTTCAGGTGACCGATGAATGAGAACTAAAGGAAGAACACTAAGCCCCTATTTAGTACATCTGAAAGAGTTCACATAAAATTTTTAGAAGGTCATTTTCCACCATCTATTATGAGAGGAAAATGCAATGGTAAATGCCTTAGCAACTTTATTTTCTATTTGGGATGGGCCAAAGGCAATGCCAATAAAGCTATTGATTACACTTCGATCCAAATTGTCATGACACATTGATAAAAAAGAGATGCAAGTATTAATGGGAAATCATCCTTGGTATTATGATGTACAAAGGTACTGGGAGAGTGATGAATACCCTAAAAGAGCTGAAAATAGAGGCAAGGAAATGATTTGAAGGTTGGCATCACAATTTGTAATCTACAATGGCAATGTACAAGATGATGCCTTATGGGATTCATTTGAGATGCTTTGTAGAGGAAGAAGCAAGCAAGATCATGGAAAAAGTGTATGTTGGAGTTTGTGGTCCTTATATGAATGGGAAAATGTTAGCGAGGAAAATTTTAAGATTAGGGTACTACTGGACCACTATGGAATAGGATTGTATTCAAATGGTTCAGAGCTGTCGCAAGTGTCAAATTTATGGTAGCCTCAATCATTTATTGCCAACCAAACTATAGAATCTTACTTCACCTTGGCGATCCGCAACTTGGGTACTGACGTGATTAGAAAAATCAGTCCAACTTCTAAAAGGGGGCATAGGTACATTATGGTAGCAGTGGACTATTTTACAAAATGGGCTGAGGCCAAAGCCTTCAGTAAGTTGGGGCCAAAACAAATGGCTTGATTCATTAAGAAGAATCTCATTTGTCGATACAGGGTATCGTATCACATTGTTATAGATAATGGCATCCACTTTTAGGTTGAGTTCAAGGCAATCCTAAGAAAGTGTGTGGTAGCCCACCATAAGTCGTCACTATATAGGCCACAAGCTAATGAGGTAGTTGAGGCAACAAACAAAAATGTCAATAACATATTTGCCAAGATGGTTAGGACATATAAAGCTTAGTCAAAAAAGTTACCGTATGCTTTGTAGGGCTACTGAATTATGGCAAGGACATTGATTGGAACGATGCCATATTCCTTAATATATGTGATAGAGGTGGTATTGCTAATTGAGCTAGAAGTGACGTCCCTATGAGTGTTAATCAAATCATAGATTCTCGAGTATTAATGGGTAAAGAATAGGTATGAACAGCTAGCTCTGCTAGATAAGAAGAGAATGAAGGCTCTATATCACATTCAGTTGTATCAAACCAATATAGCTTGCACATTTAACAAAAGAGTCAAGCCAAGCATAATAAGGGTTGGTGATTTGGTACTAAAGGCAATTTGACCTCAGACTCAAGACCTTTAAAGAAAATTTTAAGCAAAATTAGGAAGGTCTTCATATGGTCAAATAGATATATTTAGGTGGTGTGGTGAAATTGATGAATATGGACAAAAATAAATTCACCAAACCAATGAACCAGGACAAACTAAAGAGATACTTCATATGAGGTATGAGAAAAGTAAAAACAACTTGCTAAGTCAAAAATCTAAAAGGGTGGCTTAAGGAAAAGTAACATCATAAATAATAAAGAAAAAGAAGAAGAAAGAAAAAATAGCTCACTGAGTTGAAAACCCAAAAAGGCGCCTCAAGCAAAAGTTAGACCATAAAAATGAAATATATATAAAGTAAAAGTCGAGAGAGTGTGACTAACCACTGGGCTGTGGCAAAGAAGATAGGGGTGCATGACAAGGGACTAGTGAGGCAAAGGCATTGAGCAGGGCAATTAGATATTCTAATGTGGCACTATTAAAAGTAGTAGTCATGAATTCAATTAATGTGCAATATGTATTATGTAAATGTTTCATGTTAAGCATAACATCAAAAGCAAATACATTTATATAATTAACGTAAATTTGGTCAAACATGTCCTTGAACCAAATCACATATACAAGAAAAAAAAAAGTTTTTCTTCTATGAAAGATCATTGTTTGCTATTTTGTGGTAGGATAAAGAGGATATCTGCAACTCTAGAGGCTACGTAGCCATGTCATGTAGTTCTCATCAACTTTAGGCTATGGATCTCTGCCAATGACGAAGTCATAAATGTATCGACTTATCCAATTAGCCTTGACCCTATCCAAGAAGCATTGGGACAAAGGACCAACAACAAAGGAGGGCAAAAAATATACATTAAACTAAAGAGTGCTAAACTAATAATGCACACAAGTTGAGTCATAAAACATGCCCAAGGCCAAAGCAGGAAGGATGATGCATTCTCCATAAGTCTTTATAGTGACACTTGAAAAATTACATGATGGGCAACTCTAGCAAATGTCAATAATAGAGATATGGGACACCACTTAGCTTTAGTAGTAGCAGGCCTCGATAGACGATGGTTTAAATGGTGTTGTGGGCAATAGAACCTCGCATCCACAGTAGGAGCAACCAATAAATCCAACCTCTCTTATAGCCATATCTAGAAAAAAGAAAAAATGAGAAAAAGAAAGAAGAAAAGAGAAATATATATATATAAAATAAGCTCGTGAGGTTGAAAACCTGAAAGGCCAGTCTAAGCAAAAATGAACAGCTCATCATATTAGAAACCTGCAAGAGTAGTCTAGGCAAAAGTTATGTTAATAAAAATAAAAGTAAAAAGAAAAAATGATGATGATAATAATAATAATAATAATAATAATAATAATAATAATAATAAGGAAATTACAAGAAAATCCATAATTGAAGCAATAACGAGCTCCTAGAAAAGTCACTAACACTAAGGGCTTCCTTGTCCAAGCCTACAACTCGCCTAGAATTGTCAGCGTAGGAGTCCTCCCTGACTTAGCACCCTCTAGAAGTGGCAAAATCTATAAATCAATCTCTCCTTCCTCTCTTCGTAGCAAATATTCACCCATCAAAATTATTGCCATAATACAAGCCTGAGCCGCTCAGGCATGACCCCTAGAAGGGTAGAGAGTAAGAAAAAGAGCCATGAGGATTTTCTTCGTACTTAATGTGTTCCTGGGCATCTCATCATATTGTTTATCAAATAGCTCTATCATCTTCCAAATGTACAGGTAATCTAGTTATGATAAAGCAATTTGGTTGTAGTTATAACATGACAGTCAAGAATTGTCTTGAATTCTTTTAGCAAGGGGTAGATCGCAGTACCCCTAAAGTGGAAAGTATGGGTAGTAAAATCCCATAAATCACATGTTGCCTGAAGAAAATTTACGTCCAGGAAGACAAACGAGAGATAACAAAAAGCTGTAAGACCTATCTAAGGTATGTCAAACCATATCTGAGATGGAAAAGTCCTTAAGAATACTCTTGACATGGTTTGGTAGCTGAAAATGGTGTGTTAAAGAGCAAAATCATAAATGGTTATTTATAGAAGAAGAGAAGATTGGTTAGTGCCATACAGCTGTATACAGTTATATATGTATAATTAACTTAAGCATTATCTACAGATAATAAGTAGTATGTATAGACCACTTTCTAGGTTGTACAAACCTATTCCCTTAGAAAAGCTCGAACAACATCTTCTTTGTCCTTAGGGTTGGAAAGTCGTGTATACTTACTTCAAAATGCATCTATGTGAACAAGAAAGAGTTAAATGGTTCAACATAGAATTAGAAAACAAAATTAAAAGCTAGAATCAAAATTATAAACTAAAAAATCAAAGAATTTCAGAGTATGGTAAAACTACTTTAGCGTAACCTAAGAAGTCATATCATTTGGACAATCATAAAAAATCAATAAGGCTTTCAAATCACCTAAATATTAAGTATAACTATGTAAAAAAAAAGTCAACAAAGTTCAAAAATGTATTATATTATAATGAAGGGAAAAGAGAAGAGATCTTAAAGGCTAGGGGTGCTTGATAGGCTTAACTCTCTTTATTCCCTGAGGGTGTCACCTTTTCATCCCCCTTTCTATTCATGGCCACGTACTCGACATCAGCACACTCTGCTGCCACCAGGGTCAACGTCTCTATTTGGGCCTCAACCTCCACCAAACTCTAATCCCTGTCCCAAAGATCACATGTTAAGCATTAGATCATCTTCTACAAAATGCATGAGGGATAGGATGAGTAGGACTCAAAGCACACAAAAGTATAAGTCCCTAATATGCATACATTTTTCATTTACTAACCTACATCGACTGAGTCTGCTATATCACAACCCTCTTTAGAATGATGATCAAATCAATCAAAGCTTCAGCCTAGATATGGGGGATATATAGAAGAAAAAATAGGCATATCTTTTAGTAACAAAGAACCTTGACCATTACAAATGACGATAAGTGTATAAGTAGAGGAAACTTACGTGGGTGGTCCTAGCCAGTTTGAAGGTGCATACTAACCTGGTGAGTTGTAGTGACATCATTAACCTCATCAAAGATAACATGAAGGATTCCACCATGTTGTTTGGCACAAGATCTAACTTACCATCATAACAAGCTCTAACCATTCATTTATAGACCTCAGGCCCTCTTATAGCCCTAAGCAGTAAGAGCAAGTGTAGTGGGCCTCTACGTATGCGTAGTGGTCCCTCAAGCCCCATGTCAAATGACACTCCCCTCATATGCTTCATGTCACAAAAATGCCCAAATAACCACCTCCGATAACAGGAACATCCTAACTAAAACCCTAATCATCTAAGTCTTGTATAGGTCCTACCAAAGATGAGCCACTACCCCAACATGAATTGAATCACTGCCTAGAGCTCTATCTCCTCCTTTAGGTCCATAGCCCATAACATGTCCAATGGCAGACACTGAAGAATGGGTCAAGCATCCAAACCTTCTCACCACTGAAAGATCCACTCATCGAGGTACCACTCATGAAGAAAGGGTCTCTCTATCAGTTGTCAGTCATAAGAGATGCCTCGACCTTTGTCACTTCTTGCAGCTAAGCCTCTGTAAGTCCTCTTTAGTCTAGGTGTAGCTGCAACAGGAATAGACAACCATTATAAGTATAAGGCTAAGGAATAAATGACCAAAAATTAAAACAAAACTCTTTTTATAGGACAATGATACTTGATCGAGGGTGAGAGTATTCAGATAAGCACTCCTACCATCCATAGAAGACTCTTGATGAGGTATAAAACTCTACCACATGAAGCGAGGATAGACACCTTTCATGTCCACCATGAGGTTGTTCCCTGCCAGTAATGTCTAAGCCTATCAACAAACACAATGTTAGCCTAAGAGCAATAAAAGGAAACAAAAACACAAATAAGGGTTGGGAAGTACTCACGACACCCATCAGGTGCCACACATATATGACTTACCTTGATAGCACAAATCCAAGTATTAGTATAAGTAAGTTAGTGTCATGGAACCCCTAGTTGAAGCGATGAAGGAGTCCTAGGTCCTCAAGCATCGGCACTATGCAAATCTCTGCCACATCCATCACAGTTTTGAATAAAATCCCAAACTAGGTGTATGATAGGACGCAACAGGTGTGCTAGTCCACCACCTTTACTAGATTGGCATCAATAATTGGTGGAGCATCAAATTATATGTTGGACCTCTCAAAAGTGCAACTCTATTTGGTCCAAGGAACACGACCAATGAACCTAAGAATGTAGTCACTCTAGTGCATCGACTTATGCACACCAAAGTCAGTAGGAAGGGGGATGCTTACAAAGTGAATCCCAGTCATATATGTGAAGTTCCCTAGAGTGATAATGAGCTCCTCGATCAATGAAAGGTGGAAGGTGTGGGTCATGTCCATCCACCACTCATCCAAAGCTTGGACCATCGAAGAATCGATCCTCAAACCCTTCTCTGGCAAGTTTCAAAAAAGAGGCATCAGTCTGGTCCCTTCTAAGTTGGCTACCATCTAGTGGTGTAGCATTTGGAATGAGGTCGCAACTGAACTGATCACCCTGCCTCCTTTCTAATAGGAGATGTCACCTTAAAAAGAAGAAAGTGAAAAGGAACATCAGACACTTAGGGAAAAAATTGGCAAGCATGATGAGATCAAAAAATAAGGGAGAAAGAATCAAAACAATATCCCCAAGGTAAGAAAATGGTTAATTATCTAAGCAAAAATAATATATTCTTTGTGTGCTTTATGATGTGTAGGTATTCAAACAACTCGAAAGAAACCCTAAGAGACAAGATGACTAAACCCAAGTGACAAAGGGATTATTTGAAAATTTTTTAGAAAATTATGAAAATTAATTTTTTCTAAAAATTTTATGAAAATCCTAAAGCTAGCACAACAATCACATACACAACGTCACAAGTCTGGCATAGTTTAATCAAAGTCAACAAGAAAATCCACATAAAAATATAAATAAATAATTTATCCCTAATTTATTTATGTGTTATAAGTACACACCCTAATCCCCTACAAGTTGTTTCATAAACTAATTTTGATATTTTCATGTAGATTACAAGAATAAATAATAAAAGCATGCAAACTGAGGCAATAAATCATTCTAGTTGATATAAAATAAAATTTTCATAAAAAATAAAAGGTCAGTGTCTTAGAGCTATTCTTAAATATTTTAAAAGCTAACCTAATATTCGCATGGATAAAGAAAATTCCAAGGTAATGCCTAAAATCTACAGTGTTGAGGAAAAGGGGTAGAAAAATTCAAAAAATAAATAATAATGAGAAGGCAAAGGAAAGGACACCAATCATTCCAGAGGCGGCTCCTGCTAAATGACAATATAGGTTGTAAACTATCAATGTGTGTAGGGGAAAGCCTAATGGAATCATCTTTGAGGTCACACCCGCCAAAGGATTCACCCTTGTGAAGCTCCTGCTAAGTGTGCATATACTCGAAGGCATCGTGCATGACATCATCCTTATCAATAAAATACTATGGGATGTCGAACATCATGTTGTTAGTGAAACCAACCATGGTGTAGTTCTCTGAGAGCATAAGGAAACCTAAGAACTAATTCTAAAGAGTTTGGGTAGGAGAAAGAAGAGAGAGAGAAAGCAATATGGCAAATGGGCCTAAGGCTGACAATGACGTTTATATAGGAAGGTGGTTTATATAGACCATCCTCCACATTATAGAATTAGGTTTTGTCAAGTGGTTTATACATACCATTTATTGTCTATACAAACCACAATGAGTTGGTAGAGCCCAAGAGGATTGGGCTATCAAGCCCAATTACCAAAAAACCAAAGTCTTAACCTCACTAAAGCCCAAACACGTTATACTAGCTGTCCAAAACTATCAATTAAATTATCAAACTAGCTCTAACCTTACAAAAGCCCTAAAAATACCAATCCAACAACCCAATTGCTAGATAAAATTCCTAAAATAGCCTTAGGTTCCAAAAAAGGCCAATTCAACCTTTCAAGCTTCAACAAAATTACTAGAATACCCTTCAGTCACAAAATTGACTCTCAACAAACTACCATATGAATCTCAAAAGACAAATTTAGATCTCTAAAGCCATCCATATACGTAGAACGATGGATGAACAACATTTTGTCCCATACCCATCCTTTTCAACAAAAGTAAGTCACAAGATGGCCAAAAGGACGACTACAATATATTCACACCTTGAAGGACCAAGAAGGTCTATCATGACCTGGGAAACATCCTAAGATGCCATAAGAACAAATATGACACAGGATCAGCCCTAGGGTGGGCATCCTCAAGTAAAAGCCTCCAGCCATAAGGATTGAAACCCATCCAATTCAAGAACATTAGTAGCTGCCAAGAGACAACTACAAACATTTTAGATGCAAAAATGCTTGGTACCTACTATAGAGCTGTCAGAATATCTTCAATTCCCACTAAAAAGCTGTTGAATGATACAAGAATGCCTAGTACCTACTAGAGAGTTGTCAGAACATCTTTAATACCTGCTAGAAATCTACTGAGGAGTACAAGAACCATCTAATACCTATTAAAGAGCTACCAAAATAAACTCAATGCCTGTTGGAAAGCCACTGCAATGCTCGGTACCTGCTTCAGAGTTGCTGAAACCTCACAGAACACATTGGTACCTATTAGAAAGCTTTCAAAATAAGCTTTAACACCTATTTGATGAGCAACTAGAGAACTATATCTTTGGTATCGTTGCTAATGTTTATGTTTCTCACATTTACTTTGTTGAATCTTGTTCAAATAGTCATTTCTCAAATGTTATTTTCTAAACCTTACCAAGTAGGGGGTAAATTGTGAGCATTGCACCTTAGACTACAAGCCTAATGATGAAAATCACTAAAATTATTTCCAAAATGGAAAGGGAATTACCAAAGGAAAAGAAACATTACCTTAGAAAACATTAAAAAAGCCCTAAAACTAAGCCCACCACCAAGCTTAATGATGCCAACCCTATTTAATGAGCTATATAGCCCACCTCAAAGTTGTTCAACCAAAGGTTAAACCCTAAACCCTAGAACATTCTAAAACTAGTCCTTCCTCTTAATCGTAGGTTGTACAACCCACACCTTAGCTACACAACCCTCATTTAAACCCTAATTCTAGAACTTTCCTCTCTTTTTCTATGATTAGACACAAACAAGATGCAACCAAAATCATTCGAAGCTATGATGTACTTTTTTTCTTCTATAAATACCCCATTATTTAAAGATGAAAGAGAGGCTTCAAAACCCTAGGGAAACTTTGCCAAAATTTTCCCATAACCATCACTTAGAATAAAAACACTAAAACTCTAACTCATTCCAACCATTCCCAAGGTAGAACGAGGTCATGTCTTTGCATTCCTAAGCATTTTTAAGCATTTTGGAGGATAAAATCAAATAGTGTGTCTTTGAAGGAAAGATAATCATCAAAAGGTATTTAGGAAGCCACTTCCCCATCTTTTCCTTTTTATTTTTCAAAACCCAAAAAATGAGGGTTGTATAGACCTTTAGTGGTTTATACAATCATGCATCTGAGTTATAAAATCCTTTTTTATCTAAGACATATTACAAAGTTCTTCTTTTTCTCATCCAAATTTTTTCCTTTCTAAACCATCTTTTGCGATGTATGAAGGTTCCATTGACATAATAGAAGAAGGCCTAACTACCTAGGTTCTCTATTCATTAGAAAGGTGGAATTTTTTATGGATTTAAAAGTATATTAATGGCTTTTATTATCTTAATATTTAATGTTCTTTTATTTTACATTTCATGTGATGTTTAAGGTTCTATTTTTTATCCTTTTAGTAGTGACCAAGTGAGGGGTTTTCTCACTTCTAGGACCTTAGGAATCATATAGTGTTTATTCACATTTTGATTACGTTATTTATCATATATTTTGGCATATGATTTCAACCCTTTTTTAGTAGCATTCTAACCTTCTTAATGGTTAGAAATGCATGTGGATGCTTATGCTTTTTATGAGCAATAAAGGGAGAGGGTGGGGTTCATCGATATTAAGACCCCTTTATGATGATTTTACCTAAAGCCATTAAAATCTTCCAAGGTGTTTGCATTTCATGTTTATGTTTATTCATGTTCCATAACTTATATATTTGTGTTTATTTGATAATATTATATTCTTCATGTGATGTTAAGATGTTTGTAGTAATGGACTTAGATGCACCTAGGTACCTTAACATTTAAAGATGTGGTAAGGTGTTTATTATGTGCTTTATTTAATTACTTATTTTCTTTTACGTGCATTATGATGAAATTACTAACTTTTGTGTTTCTTTTGGGTGTAGGTGCTTGTTTAAGATAGACATAAATCTTGGTCTTGATAATCATCCTTCGATGCTTGTATACGATGTATGGATATGCATTTTTACCCTATGTCATGTTGCATGACCCCACTCTTTTGGATTGAATATGCATGTTCACCCTATGTCATGTCATATGAATTCATTCCCCTTCAAAATGGATATAAAGATGTTGATATGCATGTTGCTCCCTTTACCATGTTGCATGATCCCGCTCCCCCTATAGTTGATGACTTGATTGTGGTAAAGGCATGTTTAGGACCACTAATTGGACTAACTAATAACTTGCTTAAAATGTTGAAAGTGAACCAAAGATGTCCAAAGGTTTATCCTAATATTTGAGTGGTTTGAGGGTGCCTAACCTCTTCCCCAAGCCATACCCAAATTTTGAACCCGATTACTGATGGGGTTAAAATAAAATAGGTCTTATAATTGACTCAGCTTAAATTTAGATTTCACTTTGTCTAGATTCTTATCCCATCCAAAGTTGGGTAATTACTCCATAATTCCTAGGATGACACCAATTTATTAACTTGTCTTGGTTCCCTAATGATCACATTTTGGATATAAGGCTTTGAATTTGCGCAAGACCTCAAGGATCCTCAATGATCCAACACGTGCCACAATTTGGGGTTATTATCAATGTAAAAACCCTCATTCTCTTGATCCCTAGAAAATCGATAAAAAAAATGGAGTTGCAAACAAGATTCCACTTGTTTGAGGGAAAACTCGAGGGCGCTTATAGTATTATGACCAAACTTAGGAGTAGGTATGAGCATTATTTAGTGAAAATAAGCAAAATGATCAAATTGAACCAATTTGATTAATTTAATTCAATTTTGTATAATTTCGGTGTTCCTTAAACATTTTAGTTAATTTAGTTCAGTTCGATTTTTAGACAAAAAAATTCAATTGGAATCGAAATGAATCGAGTTTATTTAAAATTAAATCAAAATAGGTTGAACCTATATTAAATCCAATCAAGATGATTGAATCCTATTTAAAATTTATATGTACAATAAAAATATATATAAATCTATTAAAATATATTATTTGTATTAAAATATTTTAAAATATATAACAAATATTATTATTTATATTAAAATTATTTTACAAAAATTACTTTAAAAAATTCAATTTTAACAAAATCAAGTTGTGATTAAACCAAATCAAATAATTTCAATTCAACTTGATTTTATAATTTTACTTGATTTGATTTATATTTTTTAAATTTAAATTTTTTAATTTTCATCAATTTAATTTGATTCAATTCAATTTGAATCAAACATTTATCCCTATATAGGAGGATTTTTGTAATTTACTTTTATTTTGCACACTACATACTAAGCCTATTTGGTAGTGTATCTATCCAATGGACCTTATCTAGAGTTTAACTCCCATCTTCCACATTGTAATTAAGATTAAAAAATTTACCTTTGTTTTAATATAGGATGGACAACATATCTTCTAAATGAATTAAAAAGTCTCTTTTAATTTGATATAATATATCTTTTTTTGTCTATTGGCCCTTGTGTATTAAGAATGAGGGTTGAATTGGTGGAAAATTTAAACTTTAAAGAGAACAAAGAATAATTAAATGATAAAGGAAAAGGAAATAGAAGATCTACACACGAGATTCATAGTGGTTCAGGTATTAACCAACCCTATGTCCACTCTTCAATTCACCAATTGGGTATTTCACTAACTCACTATATGTTTTACAAGCTCACATACAAGTTAATGTTTTGACTCACATCTAACCCAAATTACACTTAATGTTTATAAATAATACAAAACCTTACAAGAGTTTTACACACACAATGCTCACTCTGAAATCCAAATCCTAGGTGCTTAAGGCTCACAGTTAACCTATTACAAGTAATGAATACTTTCAACAAATAAAGTACAATAACAATTAAGAGAGAAGCTTAAAAAATTAAATTGTAATAGTTTAGACACAATAGACGAAAGTTCTCTTCCTTTCAAGGCCATTTGATGGAGTATTGATAAGTTCCAACCACTGAGTAGCCATTTGCTAAGGAAACTATGTCAATATCTCCAAGATTTGATAGGTAATTTTGCATTTAATGTTTGTTAGAGCATTTTTGTGATTGAGATTCTTGAATTGTGGTCGCGATCTTCTTTTTATGCTTAAAATTACTCTTTCATAATCGAGAACTTCAAAAATGTCAACAATTAGTAACACATGGTGTTTGATCATTAGTTGCTTATACTAGTTGTTGCAATGCTCCACTTTTTGCATAAGTCTTAGTTGCGATATGGAGGGTCACAATCATGATATTAGATCTTATTAGATTAGTGAACTACAAAGCTCATCACAAAGGGATTTTTTTGGTTTATCCTTGAAACATAGTCACAGTCGTGATCCTCAAATTACCTAATGGCTTCTAGGACATGTGGCATATGTCAACTAGCTTTTTGGGTGACTATTGGAACCCTTTTGGAAGATGTTTGAACTTTGTGGTTGTGACCTAAACGTGATACTAACCACAAACTAGACTGGAAAGCTCAATAACATATATGACTGAGTTTTTGGTCATTATCTTATTGTCTTGAGTGTGATTTACATGCTACTTTTGAGATTTTGAGATTTTTCAATTCCTTTCGACTTCCTAACTTATATTGTTTCTTATTTTCTACTATTAGTACTTTCAATCTATGTTGTCAAAATCAAAAACATGGTTTGACCACATTAGTCTAATAATCTTTCCTTTTTTTAATTTTAACAACTTAAATCAAATTTGCAAAGTAAAATATATTTAATACACATACCTTTGCAAAATATAAGCCTATGGAACTCAAAGGATACATGGATAATGAAGTTCCTTATGTAACATACAAATCAACACTTAGGCAATGGATTTTAGAGGTTTGGAGACTTTCTCCCCCTCAATCAATACTCCCCCTCAGTCATCTCAAACATGTGATATGTTAGCATTATTTTTGCACACATTTCTCCCCCCTTTGTCAAGATCAGAAATAGAGGGAATGGGAAAGAGTGACTAAGATGGAAATCATGTACAAATTAATCATAAACAATAAATCATTCCATCATAAGAAGACAATAGAGATAAATGAAATAGAAGGGAGGATTTTCATTAAGATGCAATAGCCCAAGCATTACTATTAATACCATACAAGATTTCAAAGATCTACAAATTTTTTATCACATGCATTAGGCCTTACATTTGAAAACCATAAAAATAAAAAAAAAGGAACATAAAATAAAATGAAAACAAAAAAAGAAAGAGACTAGAGGTTAGGGGTTTGGTCATCATCATTATCATCTTTGTCCTTTTCACTCTCCTCCTTTTTAAAATCAAGCAAGTAATAAGGAGTGAGTTCAAATTTCTCCTAAAGATCAACAATATCACTGTAAAGGTGACTAAGAAGCTTAAATTTTTATCCATAACCCTTAGAAGTTTGTCAAGCTTTTTGTCGATGGAGGCAAGAGAAAGTGAAAGAAGAGGAGGTTGGGTGGGAACTTGTACCTTAGGCTTTTGTGGTGCTTCTCACCTTCTTAGGGGACCAATCTTTTTCATTTTTGCTATTGAGAGGCTTATTAGATATCCTTACCCCTTGAGCCCCAAAAAGATATTCATATGTTATGTACTTGATGGCTTTGGCATTAAAGAGATAATGTCCAAAAGATTTTCATTAGCTATGTAAGAAATTTTGAGAAAAGTCTCATTTTGAGTGGTTAGAGCACTAACATGCCTACGAATGGCAGTGTTGTAAGAAGAAAACAAGATTTGACCATGTTTGGACTTTCCCAAATGGGCAAGTTGGTCAATGAAAATAAGTGAGATTGAATAGCTAAGCCTTTAATTAAGCAACAAAGAAAACAAGTGTTTTTAGGAAACTTTCTCATTCCCATCACCACGAGCATGTATAGAGAAAGTAATAATGCAATGTAGGAACCAAAAAAGAAAAGAACTAATGTTTTTGGCTGAGGAAGTTTTTGAAGTCATGCCGAGATTCAATGGAAATCCTACACCAAAATAGTTGAAAACTATATTGAGTTGAAATGCTCCTTCAATTTGAAAATTAAAGATGGAAGAGAAAGAGGCAAAGGGATTGGAGAAGAGTTTGCCAAAGCATCAAAAAAAAGCCCATACATACCTAGTCCATGGTTAGCATCCTTATTAATCCCCATGGTGGCCACGAACTTTTTTGTAACTTCATCACATCTCTGTTCCTCCTTAAAAATGAATTCCTCCCATCCTAGCTTAGAGAGATAAGCATAGAATTCAACCTCAATGGAGAGCCCCTTGAAGGCAAATCAAGATGGGATCACATTGGGGAGAATCAGTTTCTTCTTAATGACTTCATACCTCTTTTTCACTTCTTAGGTCATTGATACGATCCGAGGCCAACACCTATCGAATATAGTTTAGCTTAGGAGTATCGAGTGTTGATCCCTCAAGGACTAAAAGTACTAATATTAGCTTTTTCTTTATTATTTAATCGATAAATTTAAGTGATTTAATTAACTAATCAAAAATTAAAATAAAATAAAATAATTCAACAAACTAAAATAATAAAAATATCAACTAGAGAGTGGGAAAAAGGTGATCAATATAACAAATAGCACTTAATTATTGAATCCCCTTAAGACTTATTAAGAAATTGATTTTCTGACAATACAATCTAATTTAATATTTATGGAACCGTGGAAATCTCTTTAGTATGTTAAAGTCTTTCTCAAGATCATTAACATATAATTCTAGGTTGATTAATTGGAATCTCTTCCTAATTAAAACCCTTAAAATTGCATTATAGTTCCTTAAATTTCACTATTAGGTTTGACCCTGATCCAGAGGATTTATGTTATCCTATCTCTAAGAGTACATGCAACTCCTTTCAATTATGCTAAATCTACTCAATAACTTCATTTCTCAATCTAAGTTTAAAGAATTATAAAACAAGAATCAATATTCCGAAAATATCAATTCAAGGAAATAAAAAGCAAACACAATTTAATTCCATAAAATAATCAAAAGTTTGTATTATCTAAAGAAAATCACAATTCAAAACTTATCTTAGGATTCATCATACCCAAGTGCCTAACTAAATTAATTCATAATGGAATTACTAGCCAACATCAAAATAAAAAGAAAATAAAATAGAAAAGTTTTGATGATAAAACCCTTGTATTCTTCAATTCTCTTCAAGCTTGATGGATGACTAATAACTCTCCTCTTATGACCAGCTTCTTCTCTAAAAAAATAAAAATAAAACAAAAGACTTCTCTCTACAAAAATAAAATAAACAAAAACTCTCTCCATAAAATATTATATCTCTAAACAAAACTTTCTCCCATATTTATAATATCTTATTCCCCTTCAAAATAAGAATAATTAGAAATCCTTCACCAATTAGGAAAAATAAACTATTAGACTAAGTTATTCAAACCTAGGTCAAAGCTCGCTTTTGATATTGACAATATATATTGAAAGTTCTAATGTCAATTTTAAGTATTGCTTTTACAGTTTATAAGAGTTATCTTCAATGGAAGTCAAAATTTCCATCTTTTAGAAGAATAGAGAATTTACAGTCGGTATCCCCTAAATCGCGACCGTGACACTGTTATAATAATGGATGAAGCTAGGTCAGAGGAATTCACGAGCTAATTCGTAACTACGACTCAGCTGAAAGAGACTTGGTTGAATCACAGATGAATTTGCGATCTATGTCACGCCTCAGTTGCAACTGCTACTTTTAAAGTGATTGAAGAGGAAACCAAGTCCATAATCATAGCATGTCAAGTGTCCCAAGTATCCTTTGGAGAACAAAATTCACGAGAGCAATATTATGGGTAGCGACCGTGATTCATGAAGATGAAAACTCTCCTTCAAACAAAAGAATTTACGTCCTGAGTTGCACCCTATACAAATAAGAATCGCGACCATGACTTTTATGAGCAGTTAGAATGCAACGACTATATTTTTCTGGTGGACTAATGAAGAGCTACCATGTGGACTAGCCGTTAGACACAAATGATAATTTCAGCCGCAATTGAAAATTCGCGACCATAAAAAGGTAATAACGACCGCGACTTCAGTCTGACAGGCATTTAATGTTGAATCTACCTAGCACATCTTAGAGATTTGTTTATAGTTTTAAAGTAATGTCTCTTTGGTGGAAGTGGGCTATAAATACTCCACCAAACTGAAGTTAATGCAAGAGAAGAACAATTGGTAGTGTCAAAACTCTTGCAAAGTTAATTCTCTACTTTAATTTCTTATTTCTTTGTATATAATTTGGTGTGAGCTTTAAACACCTCGTTTAGGTTTGAGAGTTAGCCTAATTGTAAAACTCTTGTATAGGTTGAGAGTGAGCTGTAGAAAACTCTTGTTTAGGTTTAAGAGTTAGTCTAATTGTAAAACTCTTGTATAGATTGAGTGTTAGCCTTGGGAAAACACTTATAAGATTTGGTGTGAGCCTAAATACTAGGTTAAGTGTGAGCCTTGGAAAATACTTGTAAGGTTTAGTGTGATCCTAAACACTAAGTTGAGTGTAAGCTTGTTAAATACTAGAAATTGAGTGAAATAACCAATTGGTGAATTGGGGAGTGGATGTAGGATTGGTTAATACCCGAACTACTATAAAACTCTTGTGTTTATTCTTCTCATGCCCTTTCTCAAAATCTTTCATTCTTGTGTGCTTCCTCCAAAATAAAAACTTTAAATTTGCCACCAATTCAACCCCCCCCTCCCCCCCTTTTAGTGCACTAGAGCCAACATAAACTAATGATAAACTCTCCTATTTTGAATAACACCCAATGAAACATGAACTCTTCCTCTTTTGCACGGGCTTTTCCTAATTTAAATGAAGATTGGACTCAAATGTTGTCTAGAAAATATCAAAACTGGTCCCTGATTACAAAATTTTTCTTTGATCCCTGAACTTCAGAAAATGCACAATTCCACCCAAAAAACTCTTATAATTCATCAATAAGCTCTAATTTCCAGAATTTCCTATAAAATTACAAAATACAAGCCAAAAGTGAGACATTATCTAATTTTTTTTTAAATTATACTCAATTAACAATAAAACTAGCCCTAAAAATATTTAAAAATAAAGAACTATCAAATTCCCTCACACTTAGCAATTTACTTGTCCCCAATCAAAAATACTAAGCTAACGGAAAAAGACATGAACAAAAGACTCAAAACAAAACAAGAAAAACACGAAGCACAAAACACATAAAAACTAACACAATTGACTCATAAACACATTTCATCCCCTCATCAGCATCATAACAAATCGAATTAATCTAGTTATGCGAAAAATTCATCAATTCTCAAACTTGCAAAAATTGTGCTCTAGCATACTTATTTAATCATAACTACCTCTAAATCAAGTGCATCAAAGATTATCCAATCACAAATCTCAAAAAAAATAAATTCATTTATCAAGTTTCGTACAATGTACCCCTCATTCAAAGTGTTTAAAGGTTACTATATGCTCTCATCATCTAACAAATAGCCTAAAAGTCTACCATAAACTTGAGAATAAATCACATCTCCGCCACTTTAATTCAAATACAAGAATAAATCAAAAGTTATTTCTTTTGGTTGTAATAGGGCCTTGGTAGAGGGTAGGTGTTTTTAGGCTAGTGGACTAAAATAATTGATCATGCTTACTAAATACTATTTCAAATCAAACTCACATGATCACTTAAAAAATAACAAATCTTATGCTCAAAACATAATCTCACTCTCATGGACCTTAAAAACAATAGAAATTCTAGGCCCTTACTTGATATCTTTTACAAAATAGAATTAAATTGTCTTGATAAAGAAATACATCATTTTGTTCTCTTTTATTTCTTTGAACTTCTTTTTTTTTTTTTTTTCCTTTTTTGACTTTTTGTATTTTGAAAATAAGAAAGATGAGTTATTATAAAACACAAGGTAACAATTCAAAAATTAAGCAATTAATCAAATAACATTCTCTCATTCCCACTCTAAAGAATAAAACACTCAACCCCACACTTAAGAGTTTCTACTAATTTCATGAAACAACCTCTTGTGATTGTAGAAACCAAATCTCATCCCAAATCAAACATGATCAATTTAATATTTTAAAGGACTAGGCTTCATTGGCTAGCTAAACAAGGGATTATAATAAAAAAAAATAGGGTTCTTAAAGGCTCAATGGGGCTCACTAAATGGATAAAAGGGTGGATAAAGAAAGAAAAAAAACAAGTGGCTAATCCTAAATTACCTTAATCATCTTTATGTTTCTATTCAATAATGTGGTCTCAAAATGATAACAAATCGAGTTGTAGAAAGTCTAGCACTATTTGAGGACTCACTCAACAAAGAATTCACTAAATTAAGCACATTACAAGTAAAAGAGGCTCAAAACTTTCTTTATAGTGTAAAAAAATGAATTTTGTTATTTTTTTTTTAGAATTTGTAAACTTCCAAATCTTGAAAGTTTCTTTAAAGATAGTGATAATTAAATATCTATGGTGGAAAACAAGATTTGCAAATTAAGAAAGTGAATCCAATGTATAGCTAGATATTTTTCGACTAAGTTAAACGAAAATGAGGGAACTATTAAGCAAATAATGAGTCATTCACACAATAAAGCAAATAAAACATCATAATTATATATATATATATATGAAGAAAGTAAAATAAAATAAAATAGGAACAAATAAAAACAAAAGTATCAAACAATACAAACTTTTCCTCACACTTAAGACACATTGTCCTCGATGTGGATGAGAAGTTTTCAGCACAACAAAACAAACAAATAACATATGAAAGAAAAAAACAAAAAAGAAAGAAAAAAAATTAAAAAACTTCCCTGGAATCTCAAGGTGGTGGTGGTGGAGACCGTGGAAGAAAACGATCGGGTGTCTGTGCGGTCGGATTCGAGGTCGGCTGGTGAGGTGTATGAGAGCTATGTTTTTTTTAATATTATATATTTATTTATTATTTTTTTATTAACTATTATTATTTTTATTTATTTTTTATTTCCCTTGTGTGCATCACCGCACAAAGATAGGACAAAAAAATAGCACACGTTCGGCTTGAACCGCACATATACGACCACAAATGTGGTGTGTGGCAAACCGCACACCTTCTGGACCTCTTTTCTTCTTTTTTTTTTTTTTTTTTTTTTGTGCCACAAAGGTTCCTTTTGTGGCATGTATCTTTGTTTTTTTTTTTTTACGGTTAAACCCCTTTGTTTCTTTTTTAAATTCCTACAAAAACGAAACACTACAATAAAAATCACATTAATTAAAATTCATACAACAAATCAAATTTTTATAATTTTAGATTCTATTTTATAGTTTTTTTATTTTTATTTTTATTGTTTTACTTTTTTATTTTTATTTTTTTGAAAAGAGTAGAAACCACAACAAAATTTTAAAAAAAAATAATGAGCCTAAAACAAAAAGGGTAAAATAGGAAGGAAAAAAATTACAAAAAAAAATTTGCTAAATTAATAGATATAAAGTGTTCCTAATATTTTAGTCCCCGACAACGGCGCCAAATACTTGATACGATCTGAGGCCGACATCTATAGATTGAATAGGCAAGTTCACTATAGCGTAGGAGTATTGAGTGTCGATCTCTCAAGGACTAAAAGTACTAATATTAGCACTTTCTCTATTATTTAATCGATAAATTTAAATGATTTAATTAACTAATCAAAAATTAAAATAAAATAAAATAATTCAACAAACTAAAATAATGAAAATATGAACTAGAGATTGAGAAAAAAGGTAATCAATATGACAAATAATATTCAAGTATTGAATTCCCCTAAGAGTTATTAAAAAATTAATTTTCTAGTAATACAATCTAATTTAATATTTATGAAACCCTGGAAATCCATTTAGTATGTTAAAGTCTTTCTCAAAATCATTAACATCTAATTTTAGGTTGATTAATTGAAATCTCTTCTTAATTAAAATCCCTGAAATTGCATTATAGTTCCTTGAATTTCACTATTAGGTTTGACCCTAATCCAGAGGATTTATGTTATCCTATCTCCAAGGGTACATGCAACTCCTTTCAATTATGTTAAATCTATTCAATAACTTGATTTTGCAATCTAAGTTTAAAGAATTATAAAACAAGAATCAATATTTTGATATATCAATTTAAAGAAATAAAGATCAAACACAATTGAATATGCAAAGAAATAAAGAGCAAACACAATTGAATTCCATAAAATAATGAAAAAATTGTATTATCTAAAGAAAATTACAATTCAAAACTCATCATAGCGTTCATCATACCCAAGTGTCTAACTAAATTAGTTCATAATGGAATTACTAGCCAACATCAAAATAAAAAGAAAATAAAATAGAAAAATTTTCATAATAAAACTCTTGTATTCTTCAATTCTCTTCAAACTTGATGGATGACCAATAATTCTCCTCTTGTGGACAGCTTCTTCTCCAGAAAAATAAAAATAAAATTAAAGACTTTTCTTTAGAAAAATAAAATAAACAAAAACTCTCTCCAAAAAATATTATATCTCTAGACAAAAACTTTCTCCCCTATTTAGAATCTCTTATTCCCCTTCAAAATAAGAATAATTATGAATCATTCACCAATTAGAAAAAATAAACTAATGATAAACTCTCCTATTTTGAATAAGACCTAGTGAAACATGAACTCTTCCTCTTTTGCACAGGCTCTTCTTAATTTGAATGAAGATTGGATTCAAATTCTGTTTGAAAAATATCAGAACTGGTCCCTACTTGCTAAATTTTTGTTTGATCCCTGAACTTCAAAAACTGCACAATTTCACCCAAAAAACTCTTATAATTCATCAATAAACTCCAATTTGCAGGATTTCCTATAAAATTACAAAATACAAGCCAAAAGTAAGACATTATCTCATTTTTTTTTCAAATTATATTCAATTAACAATAAAATTAGCCCTAAAAATACTTAAAAATAAAGAATTATCAGTCATGCTTTTCATTAAATGAAGAGGTGGTCTAGAAAAAGGTGAAGATGAGGCCAATGGGGCCTTGCCTTTGGTTGTGTCCTTAGGTTGTTTCTATTTAAGTGCCATAAGTAAGAAAAAGGTGTTTAAGTAAAAGAGTAAAAGAAAAGAGTTTTGAAAGTAATATGAGAAAATGAAAAAGGGAAAGTGAGAAAAGTAAAAGAGACGGCATAAATAGGCAAGGGAAGGAAGAAAAAATGACTAAATTAAATGCAAGGAAAGAGTCCTTTAGAGTTAAAGGATTATTACCCAATGGACCATAAATTTCATGATCGTAAAATAAGGTCACAATTATGAATTCCAAAAACTATGAGTAATGGCTAGTTTGACGTCAAAAAGACGAAATAAAATGATTGAAATTTGAAAATTTTTGAAAAGTCACGATGTCAAAATATGGGTCGCAAGTACAAAACTTGAAGAAATTTTGAAGAACAAAATATCTTGTAAATCTTGATTACGATTTACAAGCCAGGCTTAAAAATAAGCTTAAAAACAAAATCATTTCAAATGGCCCTTAAATTAAGTGATCAAATTGATGTTTAGATGATTGATTATAGAACATGAATATTGGAAAAACTTAAGTGCAAGTTGAATCAATACATCAAAACACACATAAGTAACATAAAACATCAAATGAAACATCAAAGTTACAACATATATATATATATATATATATATATATATATATCAAATACATCAACCATCAAATAATCAACAATCTAGGCAAATAATAAGGCCTATTTTCATTCATAAAAGCTCCCATCAAGCATCTATATCCTCTCTTTATTAAGAGATTTGGTGAAAATATCCGCTAATTGGTTATTTGTGTTAATAAATTCTAACACAACATTGTCATTTTGCATATGGTCTCCTAAGAAATGATGCTTAATATATATATATATATATATATATATATATATTTGCTTCTTGAATGTTGGATAGGGTTCTTAGAAAGATTTATTGCACTTGTGTTATCATATTTTATAGGAATGTGATTAATAACTTTACAGTAGTCCTTGAGTTATTGTTTCATCCAAAGAACTTAACTATAATTGTCATCACATATTTCTCTTTGATGATGGATAAGGCACCCAACACTTGCTTCTTACTAAACTAAGAAATAAGACATTCACCAATAAATTTGCAAATTCTAGAAGTACTCTTTTTATTAAGTAGATTACCTGCATAATCCGCATTTAAATGTCCAAAATGGCTAAAAGATTAGTTTCTAGGATACCATAAACCTAAATGCATAATGTCATGCAATTATTTCAAAATTCTTTTGACCACATCCAAATGAGATTCTTTTGATATGATTGAAATCTTGCACATAAACATATATTATACATAATATCGACTCTAGAAACGGTAAGATAGAGAAAAAAACCAATCGTACCTCTGTGTTTTTTCTTATCTATAGGGTTACCTGATTCATCTTTGTTAAGTTTAATTGACGAACTCATTGATGTCCTGGGTACCTTGCATCTATCCATTCAAAATTTCTTTGGTAATTCCTTTATGTACTTAGATTAATTAATGAAAATGCCCTCTTTGCAGTGTTTGATTTATAGACCAAGGAAAAACTTAAGTTCTCCCATCATGCTCATCTCAAATTCCTTAGTTATACATTTAGGAAAATTCTCATAAAGAGATTCATTAGCAACACCAAAGATAGAATCATCACCATAAATTTGAATAATAAGTGTATCATTATTCTGACTTTTTACAAACAGCGTAATACCAACCTTGCCGTTTTCAAACGAAATGAATTAAGTCTTTCATACTAAGCTCTTGAAGCTTGTTTCAATCCATAAAGGTCATAGTTTGTTTGAATGGTTTGGTAAATCATGAGACTCAAAACCTAGAGGTTATTCAACATAAATTTTCTCCTCAATGAAACCATTCAAAAATGTACTTTTAACATCCATTTGAAAAAGTTTAAAATTCATATAACATGCACATATAAGAAGAATCATAATTGCCACTAATCTTGTAATGAGGGTAAAGGTTTCATAATAATCAATGTCTTCCTCTTAGTTGTATCTCTTACAACCAATCTAGCTTTGTTCCTATGATGGACCCTTACTCAACTTATTCTTATATACCCATTTGCATCCCCAATTAGGTGCTCTTTTGGTCGTGGAACAAGCTCTAAACTTTATTTCTCTCAAATTAATTGAGTTTTCTAACATAATAATCATTGAACATTCATCATTAAGAGCCTCATTAATTGATTTTGGCTCAATTTAAGAAATAAAAACAATATTATTATCTAAGGTAATAAGTTGAGCTCTAATATTTATACCTTTTGAGGTTTCCCTAATGATTAGTTCCTATGGATGATTCTTCGGCTATCTCTAATCCATTAGTAGTCCTTGAGCTTTAGTTTTCCTCTTATTGTAGTTGTGCTTACTAGATCTCTTGTGGTAGTTTTTTTTTTATTATCCATTTCACTTCTAACTTCTTTTGGAGTGGAATTGATCTCAGACTTCTTAAATTCACCTACAAGATTATTAATAAGAGACATTTCCTAAGATCAAGCTTACTAGACTCATCTAATACAACAATATAGACTTTTCAACCATTATAAATTTTTGTTAAAACCTCTATAAGTTTTACTTGTGGTGGAATAGCCTAAAAAATGCCTTCATTGATTTTAGAGGTAAAATTTCTAAGGATGTTTTAGGTATTTAAAATGTAACATTTGCATCCGAAAACTCTAAGTATGAAAGTTTAGGCTTTCTTCTATTCCATAGCTCATAAGAGGTTTTGTTTAAAATTGGTATTTTGAAAACTCAATTTGCAATGTAGCATGAAATGTTAATAGCTTTGGCCCAAAGATAGTTTAGAAAAGAATACTCATTGACCATAGTTCTAGCCATCTCCACTAAAGTTCTATTTTTTCTCTTTACTACACCATTTTGTTATGGTGTTCTAAGAGCCAAAAAATTATGAGAAATACCATTTTCCAAGCAATAGTTTTCAAATTTATCATTTTGAAATTCTTTTCCATTGTCATTTCTAATGCTAAAAATAAAGTAAACCTTTTCATTTTGAACACTTTTTGAAAAACTTTTAAATGCATCAAAAACATCACTATTGAGTTAAGAAACTAACTTAAGTAAACCTTGAGTAATTATCAATAAGAACAAATGCATAATGTTTTTAACCTAAGCTCGAACTTCTAGTAGGCCCAACCAAGTCCATATGGATAAGTTAAAGAGGTCTAGTAGTACTTACAACCATTTTAGATTTGAAAGAGGTCTAGTAGTACTTACAACCATTTTAGATTTGAAAAAGGTTTTGATGTTGCTTCCCTATTTGACAAGGTCCATATGTCTTAACTTTGATGAACTTTAGCTTTAGAAGACCATCCACTAGCTCTTCTTTTGAGAGATTTTAGAGAAACTCCATACTTACATGTTCAAGTCTTCTATGCCAAAACCATGACTCATTGCTAACAAAACTAAAACACTTGAAAGATTCATTAGCTAAATTGTCGAAGTCAATTATGTAGGTATTTCCTTATCTTTCACCCTTAAAGACTACATTATCACCCACTAAGGGAGTGACAACGAATTCTTTTGAGTCAAAGGTGACTTTATCACCTTTATCACATAATTGGCTTACACTCAATAAATCATGCTTCAAACCTTCAACAAGAAGAACATTATCAATTAAGAGGCAATGCTTCTTACCAACCACACCAATGCCAATTACCTTACCTTTGGCATTGTTTCCAAATGTGACATTTTCACCTTTCTTTTCTTTGATGGATGTGAATAGCTTTCTATTCTAGATCATGTGCTTTGAGCATCCACTATCCACATGTCAATAATTATCATCCTTAGTAGAGTAAAAGCATTCTTACAAAACAAAACAAATTCATCTTTATTTAAGTAGCCAAGCATACTTAGGTCCTAAGGGATTAGGCTTAGAAGGATGCTCGAGTTTAATATGAGCCTTCTTAATATTACATAATATATTAATGTAACCATATCTCATGTAATAATGACATTGGGTCTAGACTTGTCAGTCTTCCTTGCATGCAAAGTAAGTGTTATGAGGAGTAAAAGGCGTGTGTTTTTATGCATGTTATTGTCCTTTAGTGCCCTAGAAGGGCAGTTGAATAGGGCAATGACAAGTAATTAAAATTAAAACTAAGTGTGAAAATAGATGAAAAATCAACACAAAAAATTTATAGAGATTCAACACAACTTGCCTACATCCTCTCCTCTAATATTACCACTAAAGCCTTCACTATATTGATAGCTTAAGGTGTTATCAACAACCTTTACATAAGTAAGTTTTTAGGCACTTACTAAGCCTTTAAAAGTGATAGATTTTTAGGCTTTATCAACCTCTTACAACTAGTTCACAAATACTACTTAACTTTAACCCAAAGCAGTTTTAGGTACTACTTTAAACCTTTCACAAGATATAGTTTTCATGGTTTTCAACCTAAGGCTTCCTCAAACTAAATGCAACACTTCAAGAAAGAGAAAAAACTTTCTCACTCAAGCAATAAAGACACTTTAAGTATTCTCATAAGTTATGCTTAACGAGGTTGAGAATGTGAAGAGAATTTCTAAAAAGCTTATTCTTCAAACTCTATTTTGAAGATAACTCCTACAAGCTTTGAAAGATGAATTTCTTTTTATTGCTAGATCACTCATTGTTCACCTTTTTTATTGACAAAAGATTTCATAATAAAATACTAACTTAATGGAATGGTTCTTTATGTATTTATGTTGAGAGCAAGTTTTTTTATATCATGAACGAAGAACTAGCCATTAGAAAAAGAAATGTCATTTCACATTACAACTATAGACTATTAATGCTCATTGAGTAATCTCCACGCATATTTCTAAGGCATCAACCATCATTGATTTCATGCAAATGGGTGGTTGTCAAATAAAATACACCTTCAACAGTCATTGGCTTAATCAAAATGCTCGTTAGGACTAACTGTTAGAGAGAAATTGACTCAAGGCTCCTTCATTAACTTTTACATTTATTTTATTCCACTTTTTCTTCAATGACTGTTGGATAAAAATAATGGTTGTTACTTTTAAACCTCAGTGCTCGTGGAAGAAGATCAATTTTAGTTGTTGATTCCTAGAAAGTATGAGCTTTATGCTCTATTTTACAAGATCTACATAATTCCTTCAACAGTTATTAGAGGATTTGCAATGCCCATTAGCATACAAAAAAATGGTCGTTACTTTTGAACCTCAATGCTCGTTGAAAGAAGATCAATGCCTATTGTTGTTTCCCAGAAAGTATAAGTTTGATGCTCTACTTTACAAGATCTACATAAGTCCTTTAACGACTATTAGGGAATTTGCAATGCCCATTAGCAGCACCTTCAATGTCTGTTGAGATATAAATATCCCTTATTAAGGGGTCTAAAGCTCATAGCTCAAACTAGAGCACTTTTCTAATGCCTATTGAATGTGTTCGATGTTTGTTGAGATATTGAGTATGCCTCATTGGGGGATCTAGAGCCTTTGGCAAAATCTAAAGAGCTTTCTTAACACATGTTGTAAAGGACCAACACCCCTTTCAAGTTCTATGAAGTTTTACTTAATCTAAGGCACTTTGTCCAACACCTATTGCAAAAGTGCAATGCTTGTTGTGAGGGCAAGATCAACCCTCATTATGAAAATATAACACTTGTTGCAAGGTTCAATTTGCATAGTTATGTCTGAGCAATTGTCCAATGCCTGTTGAGAGGCCTAGAAAGTTATGCTTAAGCTGGAGTATTTTCTCTAACACTTATGATATCTCAATACCTATTGACAAGTCCACAATGCCTATTGGAGGTAGACAACACCCATTGGTTTGTTAAGTTGAGTTCCCCTTGATCTTCACTTTCTAATTCTTTGAGTTTTAAACCTTAATTCCTTTCAAAGAGTTAATGTACTTATAAGTTCTAACACAAAAAACTTGGACAAAAGTTGGCTCTTGGACTTGTATACAATCATCAAAACAAGACTTGAAACCTTAAGATTCAACATTCTCCCCCTTTTTTATGATGACAAATAGTCTTTCAAAAATAATAAGGATATATGTGTTAAGTGATCAAATCTTAACTCCCCCTTATTTTATTAAGGTTATGCATTAAGTTATCATGTTTCCACTTATTTCTCTTATAAGTGTTTGTTATTTGATCATCCTCATAAGATTTATCATCCATGATTCATCATTTTACTCCCTCTTAAGATATGTTCATATTATATGCACCATTTATTTCTTATTTCTCCTCCTTTGTCGTTATAAAAAATAAGCAAATAATAAGTAAAAGATTAAGTAAAAGAGCATAAATGAACCATATATTCATTACAAGGAAACATAAAAAATAGTTTACTTTACATTGCAAAAGATATGTTATCCAACATCAGCTATTTTTTAAAACAAAAGAAACAAAATAAAATGCAATAAAAACAATTATGTAGATGACTCATGAGGTTTTGGAAGGAGAGGAATGGGTTTGATCTTGAAGTTCTAAGGGTGATTTTCTCTCTTTGATTACTTTTAGTTTTTAGGCTCTACTGGTAGTGCAAGTTTCTTAGACTCTTATAGGGGATCTTGTTGCTTGGAAGAAGTGTTTTTCTACTCAGGTGGAACCATTTGCTGCTCTTGATCACTTGGAAATCTAGATTATAGATTTAACCCTTCTACAATCTAATTAAGTGTCTGGTTTACATCCTTCAACTCATCTTTGAGCTAGTCCACTTTCTCATGACAGGAAGTGGAAGAGTCCTCAACTCTCTTAATATCAACAATGAGTGCTTTTAGCTACTCAAGCACTCTTTACTCAAAAGGAGAGAGATCGAGCAGGTATACCAGTTCCTAATCCTTTTATTGTTGTAACCCTTACCCTAATAGCTTCTTAAATATTCTCATTATCCTCTTCTTAATGAGGAACTTCCCCTTCCTCAAACACTTTCTTGATCAACCCCATGTCTACCTTCTATAAAATCCCATCCTCAATAGCATTTTCTCTCTAATAGGCTCATTGTCAACCAACTTCTCTAACATAATGTCATAATCCTTGAGCTTTATCTTAGTAGGGGGATGGCCTTCATAAATTTTACAATCTTTATGATGTAATGAGTTATCACAAAGGCATCGGGCTTGTCAATTTACCCATCAATTCTCTATAATATTAGTCAAGGTGTGTTCACCTTTTATTTGATCTTCATGCACCAGAGGTAAAACAAGTCCATCATGGTGTAGTTGTCATTTGATTGGCCCCTTCCATTGATATTCCATGTAATGAACCTGTGGGCAATCCTTAGGGTTCGGCTTTTGATCTTTGAAGCCTTGTTGTTATTGTTGTTATAGTTTGTAGTCCCGTCAGTGATGGATTTCCTAAA
The DNA here is from genome assembly GCA_949677035.1 of Omphalea diandra. NCBI lineage: Eukaryota > Viridiplantae > Streptophyta > Magnoliopsida > Malpighiales > Euphorbiaceae > Omphalea > Omphalea diandra. Next base: position 29,855 of record CATIWR010446590.1, on the reverse strand, counting down.
TTGATTGACATCTACTTTAAAGGTTGGAAAAGGCTTCATCAAATTGGTATTAGTAGCATCAAAACACCTAACCAAGTCATTTAGCTTAATCTTGTATTTCTTTTTCAATAGACTGAATTTAATTGTGCCAACTTCAGTATAAACATCACAATCATTCTGTAAAACTTCCAACGTAGTGAGGAATTTCATAGCTAGCTCTAAGTATGAGAGTTCCTTGACATGGAAAAATAGTTCCCAACATATCCCTATCATCAAATATTGAACTTGCTCTGCCAAACTGTACATTAATAAGTTATTTCACTCTAAGAATTTTCCACCACCAAGTTGTTGTTTCAATAGTTTTTGAGCCAATTATTTTTCTTTTGTTGAGATAGAGGATTAGTTGTAGGCTTTGAACTTAAATTAGGAGTATGCTATATTTCAGTAGCCTTCCCTTTGTCCTTAGATTTGTAGTTGTTTTAGTCTTCTTCTTTTACTATGATTCCAAGTTTGAAGGTTCTGTACTTTTCTTCTTTTGTTGACAAATCATAGAAGCAAGATTCTTTTCAATGTTAGAGCTTCAACTGGTGTAAGAAGGTTGATAGATCTTCCTAACAAGTTGTTTATATCTCTTTGTGGAATCAGGATTGGGTGCAATGAGTGATTGATGCAAGGAAAATGCAAAAAATTATAACAGAAATTGAGAGAAAGAGAGAGATGAATAAAAAGCAAGGTGATAGCAGAAAGTGAAAAGATTTTAAGGTTTTAAGAAGGTTTAAATAAAATTTCAACGAGTTTCCCTTTTAAAAAATATGACCATTGGAAATGTTCAACGACTGTTGTGAGTTAGGGAATGATTGTTAGACATGATCATTAGCTTGGTCTTCCAAGCACTCTTCAGCCAATGACGATGGCTGGTTCTCAACGACCATTGAAGTGGTGACAACAGTCGTTGGGAATACGCAACAATCGTAGAGACTTATAGAATCAAAATGAAAAACTTACATGTGACACAACGGTCATTGGCCATGTTTTTTCAAATAAAAGCTTAGTTTAAAATAGATTTTTCAATGACACGATCATTTTGAAAGCTTAGCTAATGAATGTTATTAATTAAATTAAATGAAATGATCATGAATTCAATTAATATTTAAATAGTTTAATCAATAACATACATAATTAAAATCTTTAGTTATTAAATCTAAAGACTTCGATAGTGATCAAATATCATTACATGTAATAAAGATTATAAATTAATTGAGAAAAAGATGAACCTTTTGAAAGCTATTCCAAGGTATTTCCATCAATCATACTAAGTTGTCTTTTGATGAACTGCATCCTTTCATCACAAAGAGATTTAGTGAAAATATCTACCAATTGATTGTTAGTATCAGCAAATTCCAACATAATATTGCCATTGCTAGCATGATCCCTAAGAAAGTAATGTCTACATGTTTGCTTTTCGAATGCTAAATGGGATTTTTATATCAGTTTATAGTACTAGTGTTATCACACTTAGCAGCAACTTGTTTTACAACGATGTTGTAATCAAGAAGTCATTATTTCATCCATAAGATTTGGACACAAGATAGGCCAACTGCTCTATATTCAGCTTCAGCAATTGATAAAGCAATTGAGTTTTACTTTTTACTACTCTAAGACACTAAGCATTAACCAAGTAATTGGCATGTGCCTAAAGTGTTTTTTCTATCTAAGGTACACTCAACAAAATCAATATTAGAAAATGCATTTAACTCAAATGAAGAACTCTTAGGATACCACAGTCCTAAGTCAGGGGTACCAACAAGATACTTAAGAATGTATTTCACAGCATGCAAATAAGACTTTTTAGGATTAGATTGATATCTAGCGCATAAGCAAACATTGAGCATAATATCAGGTCTAGAGGCTATGAGATAGAGTATACTACCAATCATACCTTTGTATAGCTTTTGGTCCACATTCTTATCATGCTCATCCATGCTTAGCTTGATGTTGGTACTCATAGGAGTTTGACAAGGTTTGTTGTTGTCCATGCCAAACCTTTTGATTAGGTCCTTTGTATATTTAACTTGGTTAATGAAGATTCATTCTTTTGTTTATTTGATTTGTAATCCAATGAAGAATTTGAGTTCTTCCATCACAATCATTTTAGACTCACTCTTCATTACTTTAGAAAAATCTTCACATGAGCAAACAGTAGTAACACCAAATATTATATCATCTATATATATTTACACTAACAATATGTCTTCATTCCTTTTCTAACTAAAAAGAGTTGTGTCTACCAAACCTTTGGAGAAACCTTTTTGTACAAGAAAGTTGCTTAATCTCTCATACCAAGCTCTTGGAGCTTGCTTCAAGCCATTAAAGCTTTGGTTAGCTTGAACATATGATTAGGAAAGTAATGGTTTTCAAAACAATGAGGTTATCAACATAAACTTCTTGATAAATGTACCCATTGAGAAAAATACTTTTGACATCCATTTAGTATAACTTGAAATTCATGTGATATGCAAATACAAGTAGAATTCTAATGGCTTCAAGTCCAATTATAGGTGCAAAAGTCTCATAAAAATCAATCCCTTCTTCTTAGTTATAGCATTTAGCTACTAACCGAGCCTTATTCCTAACAATGTCTCCATGTTCATCAAGTTTACTTCTATAGACCCATTTGGTTCAAATAATATAATGGTTATGAGGTCTAGGAACTAAGGTCCATAGTTTGTTTCTTTTGAATTGATTGAGTTCTTCTTACATAACAAGAACCCAATATTCATCTTTAATGGCATTGTTTATGGTCTTAGGCTTAATCAAGGATACAAAAGCAAGATTAGTGCATGCATTTCTAAAAGATCATCTAGTTGTTACCCGACTTGATGGATCACCAATAATAAGATCTCTTGGATGATCTTTCTTGAAAATCCAATCCCTTCTAGTTGCATTTGCTCTTCACTAGGGGTTGGAAGAGGTGGATCTTCATTTCTTTCATTCCTTATGTCTTGTAGCTTATCCATATTCTTTCCTTTTTCTCTAACGTTTAGCTCACTCATAGGACCTATAAGATTATCAATATCTTCTTTTATTCTTAAAGAGGTGGGGTCAAATTCATCAAATACAATATGCATAGCCTCTTCTATAATTAGTGTTCTCTTATTGAGGACTTTATACCCATTGCAAGTGGTAGAGTACCCAAGGAAAATTCCTTCATGAGATTTGGATTCAAACTTACCAAGTTTGTATTTAGTGTTTAAAATAAAACACTTGCAACCAAAACTCTAAAATATGCAATCTTGGGCTTTCTATTGTTCCATAACTCATAGGGAGTTTCTTCAACAAGGGTTTCACTAAGACTATATTTAAGACAGAGTAAGAAGTGTTTATAGCTTTAGCCCAAAAGTACTTAGGAAGATTGTACTCATTTAACATGGTTTTTGCCATTTCTTAAAGAATTCTATTCTTCCTTTCTGCCACACCATTTTGTTGTGGTGTTCCAAGAGTTGAGAAGTTGTGTAAGATACCATACTCATTACAAAAGCTATAAAACTTAGCATTCTTAAACTCTCCTTCATGGTCACTTCTAACAAAAGAGATTTTCAAATCCTTTTGGTTTTGACTCCTCTTGGCAAAGGTTTTAAAAGCATCAAAATAAGAATCCTTGTGAGGGAGGAATAATACCCAAGTATATCTAGAGTAATCATCCACTATGGCAAATGCATAATGCATGCCTCCTGAGCCAGCTACCTTAAAAAGGCCAGAAAGATCCATGTGAAGCAATTGCAATGGTGTAGAATAACTTACCTTGTTTTTGGCTTTGAATAAGGATTTAATTTGTTTACCTCTTTGACATGTTTCACAAACTTCTTCCTTTGCAAACTTCATTTTATGGAGACCTTCAATCAAGTTTCTTCTATTTAGCTTATTGAGGAGTTCCATGTTTGATGTCCTAGGCTTCTATGCTAGGTTTTACTTTCATCCATTATAGAGACTAAACACTTTGCATTATGGTTAGCAAGAGAATTTAAATCAATCATTTATATATTATGAACTCTTCTACCAATGAACATAATTTTGTTGTCACTCATCTTTGATGCATAGCATGCTTATGGATTAAACATGACTCTAACGCCTTTGTCACATAGTTGACTTACACTTAGCAAATTGTGTTTGAGTCAGTCAACAAGTAGTACTTTATCAAGGATAGGTAAGTCATATTCCTTACCCATTTTACCTATGCCAACAATTTTGGCTTTGCCATTATCTCTAAAGGAACCATTTTTATGACCTTCAATCTTTTCCAATTATGTGATGAACTTCTTTTCGCCTATCATATGCTTTGAGCATCCACTGTCAGGATACCACTTTTACTCTCCAACTTGGGATTCCAAGCACATCTGCAAAACAAGAAATATTATGTCATAGATACCCAAAGCTTTTTGGGTTGTACGGGGTTAGCTCTTACCAACTGCTCATCATGCCTTTTAGATTGGCAATGATAGGCAATGTGGACATATATACCACAATCAAAACAATCACCATCAAAGTGAGATGGTATCCTACCTCTAGGTGGTATATGCATATAGTATCTTTTAAACTTGTAACTCCTTTAGGCAATGTGTCTAAGAGTATTTCTCAAGTGAGGAACTCTTTTGTGTTGTGTATGTCTATATCCATAATTATGCCATTTTTTTTATGTTTGCACACTTTGCCTTTTAGGCTTGTAAGAGTGATACATATAAGCATAGTTTGCTCTATAAGGAGTATTTCTCAATCATGTGTGATTGTGTTGAGACTTTCCTTTTAAGCCATTATTAGTGGCACTTCCATTTTTGGAAACTTTTTGCTTCATAACATAATTAGAAACATTATTCTCTTTGGCCTTAACAAATACAATTTGAGAAGAGGAGGGAGCCATTAAAGTAGTGGCATTATAACCTAATCCATATTTGATAGATGAACTTTTTTTAGCCTTAAGGATGGAGGCTAACTTCTCCTTTCCTTTAATGAACTTGCTAAGATTTTCCTTTAGTTTAAGGTTCTTAGTTGTGAGAGACTTCACCTCATTAGCTAGAGTTTTTTAACTATTAGCAATTTCTTTCAAGGATTTGTTCTCTTTTTAAAGAGAAAATGTATTAGACTTGAGAGTCTCAATGCTTATAGTGAGTTTGCTGATTATAAAGTACAATATATCTCTTTGTCACCATCACTATCACTATCACTGCTAGATGTGTGGTTACTTGAGGATTCATTTAACTGATCCTCTGTTGCCATGAGATAAAGATTAGCTAGCTCCTTTCTTATTTCATCTTCACTAGCTTCATTCACTAGTGTCATACCTAATTGCTTTGTATACTTCTTACTGTGATATCTCAATACCCGTTGATAGGTCCACAATGCTTGTTGGAGGTAGACAACACCCGTTGGTTTGTTAAGATGAGTTTGCCTTAATCTTCACTCTCTAACACTTTGGTTTTTAACTATAATTCCTTCCAAAAAGTTGATGTACCTGTAAGTTCTAACACAAAACGGACAAAAGTTAGCTCTTTGACTTATTTGTAATCATTGAAATAAGACTTAGAACCTTGAGGTTCAACACATGTCTCTTATTACACATGTATGCATAATTAGCTCTTGGAGACCTAGTTTTAGAGCTTTAAGGTGCCTTTCATTTGCCTTTAAGATGGAAGGCTTAATGCTTAGAGCACTTCTTTTCTCAACCACCTCTATGCTAGAAGTATGAGGGGTAAAAGCTTTGATAAAGATAGAAGGAGAAGATCTGGATGTAGAAGCTCCATAATAGCCAAGGCCATAGCTCACTATGGTTGACGTTTGTGATACAATTAATATATCCAAGGCCTTATTCTCTTTGTGAAATTTAGAGATGAAATTTATCAACTCAATAACTTCATTTTTCAAAGAATAATTTTCCTTTCTTAAAGAATTATTAGAGGAGGTTTTGGAAAGTTATTCTAAAGATTTCTTATGTTCATCATTAGATGCCCTTAAGCTAGAAATGAATTCATTTAAACTTTTAAATTCCTTCTCAAATTTGGAACATTTTTTCTTATAAAACTTTATTTTGGATTCATATTTATCATATCTCAAAGCTATAACTTTAAGCTCATCATCCTTATTTTCAAAGTTGTCATCATCATAAGAATGAAAAAGAAGAATTTATCTCATTAGAAGGGCCCTCTTAAGCCATAAAGTAGAAGTCTGCAACTTTATTTAATTCCTTTTCTTCACTTGAGTCATCATCACAATTAGTGTTGAAGTTCTTCTTCTTTTCCTTATGGCACTTCTTTTTCTTGTTAAGCTTGGTACAATTGGATTTGAAGCGTTCTTGCTTGCCACATTCATAGTAAGTCACATCATTCCTCTTTTCTTTTCCTTTTATTTCGCAAATCTTTATTGTTTGATTTAATGAATTTAAATGGTTAAGTTAAGAAGATATTAAATGTTATTTTTTTGGATTTGTGTTGATTGGATTGGATTAAGGGAATGAGAAAAAGAGTGTAAATTTAGAATTTTAAATTGGGAAATTGTTTTTACGAGAGTGTTTAGCTAAGGTGTATTTGTCATTGGTTTTAGGTAATCATGTCATTTTCCCTTAATATAATTGTATCTAGTGAATAAACTATCTAATTTACAGTTGTGCAAAACACAAAAAAGATTTAAATTTCCTGTCATTAAATATCAACTACTATATTTGTTGCGATTACTAAAGTGCCATCCAAAAAAATACATGACAGAAAATTTATTTGAATAAAATGTTAAAAAAAAATTCATAATTATGCTAAAAATTGTATCTTCTTCGCTTACCAATAATTTGAAACATTTTTGAATAAAAACTACATAATATATATTTTTCTCTGACTTGTTATTTTATTTTATCCCATGTCTAATTTTACTAGAGATTGAAATCAACAATAGATGCATAAAATTATCAGAATTTAAAAATAAAAAATAAAAATAAAAACTAAAGGGACTTAGAATAGAGATGTAAGCTGGGATGATTTTTTGTTTTTTTCAAGGGCGCTTCGGCAATTGTTAGGTTTTTCTACCCGAGCTGAGCTGTTAAACGACATATTTAGAATATTATGTAATAGAATGGATCCTTTGCCACATATTCTTATTAGGGAAGTACGACTTTGTTTTTTGTAAAATTAATCATAACCGGCCTTGATTTATTAAGATTCCCGTCATCTAGGCGAAGCAAAATACAGAAAGAAAAAAGAAAATTACAAGACAACGAAGCTTTTATGAGTAAAAAGTTGAGTGTGAATACAGCCCTCTAAAGACGGGGTATAACACAAATTTCACTCTGCATACCATCCTAATTCTTCAATGTTACATGTAGACCCAATAAGAACTTTCAGAAGATTTAAGATGAACATATCCTATAACTATAAAGGTCAGCTTTGATAAAATTTAAACTTTATGCTATGCAAATTAAGAAACTCCTGTTGCTAATTGGTTAGATAAGCTCCTGAAAAGCAGAATTAAACAGGGTAACTAAATCTCAGTGACCATCCTGTATAAGCTCTGCTTGTCCAGTTTTTTGTGTATCATTGCTCAAATGTCGGTCATTCCTACCAGCCCTAAAATCTTCCCGCCCAGGAAATTCCGCAAGCCTCTCCTGCAATAATAAAAAAGATTGCATCAGACAAAGCAATTAAAATGAGTATTTCAACAATTTTTTGTCTTTCAAATTTGTCTCAAGATAGCATTGAAATCAGTCTAACGCCCAAATGTGAAGCATTTCCGTTATCTAAGAAGACTTGCTTTGCTAATCATATTTTGGATGCTACTCATAGGGAGACCCATCATTTTCAATTAACAGCCAACTGCATTTCAATGCAAATTATGAGTTGATAATGGACTAAATTTTCTCCACTTGAATTTCCAACACATTTCTGTCCACTGACTGGACCAGCTCTCTTTCAAGTAAAATTTCTGCAGTGTGTAATCAATAATAAGTTAATAATGCAAACAATCATGAATTCATCATTAAGGATCTTACAATCTGCTAAAACATTCTTCATTGAATATCCAAATAGCATTAGTGGAGAGGGGAAAAAAATAAACATCGAAGTTAAAAGATCAAACCAGGAACAGAACATCAATCACCTTGAGAGATGCATTTTCTGCAAGAAGTTGTTCATATTTACTCTTGATATGATTTACTTCTGATCTCAGATTGGCATTTTCTTCTTTTAAGGCCTCGGCACGCTGGGCAAGCTCATCACATTCAGCCTGATTTAAAAGCACACATGCAACTCAATGAAATGGAGGATGTGGTGGAACATGCCTATATAGCATCAGATACAAAGGAACATATCATTACCTGTTTACGCAACCTCGAACGACGTGCAGATTCTCGGTTTGATTGCTTTCTCCTCTGTCTCTTTAGCTCTCTCTCATCCTATAAAGAAATAAATAAAAGGGTGTAATGATCATTGCAAAAGACTTTAAGTGCAGCTCAAAAGATGCTGTGATGTAGAACACACAAAAATATTTTGAGATATTAGAACGCTGTGATGAATGAACATTCAAGGAAAATAATTTTCTAGATATTATGGTTAGGATTTGTAGAACTGAAAAAAATCAACAACAAAAGATGAATGGCATATCTAATTATCTTAACAAACATACTACTTACCTCATATTTATCCAGGACTGTCTTATCGAGAAGGCTGAAAGCCTCACTTTTTAGGATTAGAATAGCACCTAGTCATTATAACTGAAATTATCTTTTATCGGAAAACCGAAGGATGATGCACATAAGTAATGTCCTTACAGACTCAAAGTAAACCAAAACTTACAAGCACTTGTGATAATTATGCGACTTTGGAAACTAACACTACCTACCAGACATTAGAACTCCATATTAAGACTCATTTGGTAGGTTTGAATGAAAACAAAATACACTCCATGTCAGTAAGTAGAAACATAACTATAAAGCAATGAACTGGAATTGATTATAAAAATACACAACTACCATACTGTGAACAGAAACGTGCCCAAAAAAAGCACTTAAATCCCCCACAGAAGACTTCACTGCTTGCTTCATTTCCCATTGGTTGGTGAAAACTGAATCACAAGTTTTAAAATGACTTCTTGAGATTCATCAATGGCATTGAGATTTGATAAAACAATCTAGGTAGGTATCATTTTCAAGACAGCAGATTCATGTTCGACCAGTTGACTTGTTGCAACTTTAAAACAATCTACAAGTGGCAAGATAGTTCAGGATCTATAACAAATCCATCAAAAACAAAATTTTCTTCTGTTTTTCTTTGAGAAGCATTTTCAACATATAATTCTTTGCTCTCAAGGTTTCTCTCATCTTCAGAAAACAATTCTAAGTGCTGTTTGTGATCACAATCATATAGCTTTCCCATCAGATTGCTAATGAAGTTTTTACTAGTTTGACTTTTTAGCTTCCAATGTGCTTCCATGTTAGGTGTTCTATCATTTGATTGTTTTACAGACTTCTTTGCATGTTCAAACTTTTCTTACTCTCAAAACTTTAAGATTAGCTACTCTGTTGAGTTTTCTGACAAATGTCTAGGCAAATCATCACTCTCTCATATTTCTGCCTGCTGGCTAGGCTTTAATACCAATTCCTGTTATTTTTAGGCTTATCTAGATGCTGGTTTAGTGCTTTGCCTGCCTTAATCTTTTTCAGCATCCTGCATTTTTATGTTCCTTGCCTTTGAGGAAAGAATTCACTATTGGCTGCTTTGGAGGATTTTTGTCCAGAAACTTGAAAATAGTTACAGCATTATCCAACATAGATTGTTGCCTGTCCAGCTTCTCAGCAATCTTCAATTTTAATTCATCCACTTGATTTTCTGCATGTTTATCAAGTTGTACATATTATATTGCTTCATTCTTTGCTTGATAATCAAGCACATAACTTGGTCAAATTCCCCGAACATGATAGCAAGTTTAATGGCATCTTCAAATCAAGTAGGGATTGATAGCAAGTTTGTGGTTACAACATAGGAAAGAACCAAGCAATTGTGGGCAATGGCTGCAGAAAATTCAAGGGCATGAATTGATTGCTTGTCCATGCGATCAGAGAAGGGGTTGTTAAACTCTGCAGAGGCTATGGCAATACGATCCTTTGCTAATATCCTGGTTTGTAGCACATTGATTCATATGTACATAAAATACTGGCTTTTTTTTTTTTTTGTTTTTTGGTGGGGGGCACCAAACGTTCAATGAAATGTTTGGGAGATGTGATTTCTTGGATTTAATTGTTGCTTACGCAAAGTTTGGCAGTGTGAATCCACAAAGTTTGATGTTTGATAAATTGGCTGTTCAGGACGTGGTGGCATAGAAAATTATCTAAGTCATAGTTCTGCAAGTCGTGTCCGAGGCGAAAGGAGCACCCCCAGCGCCTTAGCCCTGCAAGGCAGGCAATCTTATAAAGGTGAGGGCCTTTGTGCGCCTAGGATGGAAGGCAAGGCGCTGTCGTGGCTTGCCTTTGTGATATCTTAATTTTTGTGTTTTTTTAATTTACATATATCATATAATCTGAGCCGTTCATTTATAATCCGAGTCATTTATTTTAAGTCTTAAAATAGCTTATTATAGACTTACCAACACCTAATAATCTGAAAAAAAAAAAAAAAAGTTCAAAAGATAGAAGCAGCCACACATCATATTGACAAGAAAAGAGGGAGGCAACTACACTGTTGCAGCCAACAGAACTTTCAGGTATAATACGATCACTTCTTCTTCTTCAGCCACACATCACAACCAAGTACAGTTTTCCTTTTTTTTAAATAATTTTTGCTTATATAATGTTGTTATAATGCCAAATTTTTGTTGGGTTTCTAGTTATTCAAGAAGATGAGGAAGAGAAAATTAAAGACAAAGAGGATTTTGAAGAAGAAGATAAAGAAGGACAACGATATTAATCTTAATGATAATGATTGATGACTATGAACTATAATTATAGTTTTATTATAGAAGATGCTTTAGGAATTGTAGTTATAGGACTATAATTATAGTTTTATGTCTCTTGAAGTATTCTTTTTTGGCTTTTTTTTTTTTTTTTTATGTCTCTTAAGCATGCTAAGTTTATAATTTTAGGCTTATGTTTTGATTTAGTCCAATTAGATTTACTTTTATGATTTTTTTTTTTTTTGGCACCTTACTTCCATAAGACGCATGCCTGTGCCTAAACCTTACGCCTCGGTTCTAGGACCCCTTTACGCCTTAGTGCACCTTTCACCTTTAACAACTATGATTTGCATATCTTTCTCTTTATCATTCCAAGAATCATAGCCATAGAGATTCTCCTCTTGCCTTTCTCTCCTTCTAACAATAGATTAGAGTGTCATTAAATTGTAGATAAAACATGGAAAGTGAGGAGAGGAACATGCAATAAAATCTAAGTATTGATTTTGGGGGGGAATTTCAGCTTTAGTTATGATGAGGAAGAGTGGATCGAATGGTAAAGCTGAAGTGGAATTTTGTTTTCAGAATATCAAATAGCACATGGCATCCACATCAATATTCTGCCCTGGTCTTAGCTGCAAAATGGCATTAATTGTGCAAAAAATTTAAAGGTCAATGACTTTCAAGTAACATATAAAAAATGAGGGATTATAAAGTGCATGAGTGATAAATAGAGGAGCATGTTGTGAAACTAACCCAAGAAAACTTCAGTTTTCTTAGAAATTAGGGTTAGGCATAGAATTCTAGAAAACTTCAAAAAACAAAACCAAGCTACTATTGTAAAATAGCAAGATCTAAGGTTGGCTCCTGTCAAGAGTTTCCACAATTAGAATTGAATCTCAGAAAGTCAAAGAAGCCATTGCAACTGAAATTTTATTCAATGGAAAGTGAATAATGAAACATACATGGTTAGGTAGCTACAGACTCAAAACTTTTAAGTTCTTTTACCCTTGATCCTTACCAGACTTGGATTCTGTGTAAGCTACAACTAACCACCAGACTTCATGTTAAGATTGAAATTAAGTAGAATTGGATTTAGAACCAAGATACTGCAGCCTAGACAGTTCCAGCAAAACTGTACAATATTAAACATGCCTCTGATTGTTAGAAATAACCCAACTACTGTACTGTTAACATAACATGACAAAAACATTAATCTAATTTCTATAAGTGTTTTTATTATTAGCAACAATTAATTTCTAAAAAATCTCATTAGTCATGAGTAGATGGTTACAACTATTGAGCAGAATAATACAAAAAGCCAAACCAGCCGAATTTTTGTTAGGAGCTTTAAGAAACCTTGCCTATAGCAGGAGGTTGACTGTCACAATATGTTATGGATATAGAAAAGCAGCTGTGGAAATCTCAGTGGATTAATTCCACCCCCACCCCCCTTCTCTCTCTCTCTCTCTCTCTCTCTCTCTCTCTCTCCAACCCCCCACCCGTCAATAAATTCTTAATACTTTTGCATTAGAAGAGATATCTTGAAAGACCTCTGCTCCCAAAGAAATTCTTTCACCTCCTATTTTACAATAATCTGAATTGCAGATACCTTCCAGGATATATTATAATCTCAAACAGCAAGGGAGTTATTATTTTACAATTAATTAGCACTGGCATGGATTAGGCAGGTTTGCATGTATAAAATTGATAACTGTTGGTGGAAAACAATGACCAAAAAATAATTTTAAAAAAAAACATTTCCAGCAGTTAAAACACAATTCAAGGGACAAAACCTAACCTGCAGCCAAATCTGTGATTGAACAGTATCCCGAGATCCAGTAGTAACTATTCCTCCAGCAACTGGAGTAGAAGGAACCTTCCCATGAATTGCAGGGATAGCAGAAGAAGCTGGGGATGCCCAAAAGTCCATTCCAATATTTAAGTTCATAGTCGGACCAGCTAGAGCTCCTGGAGCACCAGCAGCAGTGATTGGCACAATAGACACTGGCTGGTTCATGATTGTATTAGCTGTACCCTGTCCTACATTTTGAGGACCATGCGCAGAACCACCATTCTGAGATGCATCAGCTGTAATATAGATGTTACAGAAATTCCTCATTAATAAACATGTATTGGCAACATAGTGACTCATAATACAAGAAAATTGTCACAACTGAACCTTCTGGAGAATCGTCCCTTCCACCTGACTTTATGTGCGAGTCCTACAAAGGTGGTCAACTTAATTAGAACAGATTAGAAGAAAACAAATAAAGAAAAGTGATCCTCAATTCCATAAGTAAAGGCCCCAAATTACTTTGTTTTTTTCTTGTATTGATCATATAAGAAAAGAAATATCATTAAGTAAGAAGAATAAGGAATACAACTTGGAGGACAATACCAAGTTACCCACCTAAACTAATAAGGAACAAAAACAATCTCTAAAGAAGTTCCCATCAATCATAATAAATAGTACTTAAAGACACTCCTCTAAAAGCCGAAATTATGGTCTTTCTTGCTCAAACAAAGAAAGCCAAATTGACATAAATTAGCAGTTAAATGGTCTTCACTACAAAAACAGCTCCCAATTACTTCTAAAGGCAAAACAGTAGACATTCCAAATAGCATCTTGTTCAAATGGAAAATGGGAAAATCATAAGGGGTGGGGTTTCAACAAATTTGGCAATTCAGGCTGATAAAGACCAAACAAAAACTTATAATTCTTAGAAAATTGCCACATCATCCCACCATTGTGCAAATCACAAACTGTCACTGAGGTTCCTTCCAGACCTGAACCTAGGCACTCTTCCCAATCCTAAAAAATGAGTAAGAAATGTTCAAAAGCTATTCTAAAATACTTTCAGACACCAACTGTGATACAAAGATATGAAATTCTTGTAGGTTAAAACAATTTTATACTCTTATACACTGAAAGAAAACTAATATATTTCAAGACACTAACAAAGCAAAGAGTCATTTTTAAATAATTTTTGTTATTACAACCAACAATAGGTCGTAGAAATTAGAAAATATTTTCCACAGAGAAGTTATTTTCAATGAAACAAACAGGCCTAAAACCAAATTTTGCATTCTCTAAGATTCTAGTCATTTGTTTTAAACAATCTTCCGCAAAATGAGTTCTTTAAATGAGAATGTTTGATATCTTGAAGAAAGAAAAGTTGTTTTCAATTAAGCAAAAAAGCTTAATGTCTTACTGAGGGCCTAAACCATATAGTCAGATGTAATTAAGCAAGCCATAAACAGGACAAATAAAATTACAGCTAAGTTGCCTGTGACTTAATTTGATTTTCTTCATGCTTATTACAAATCAATTCTTAATCTTACACAATAAAACTTTTAACCATCCCCCCTTATTACTGATTTACATTTACAATACTAAAATTCACAAGACATGTTAACAAATACATGATATTTCTCCCCGTCACATAAGAATAAAGATTTCATTCATTTACTGCAAAAAAAAGCTATATTGTATATTTTGCTAAATAATATGAGGTAACAGGGAAACAAGGTCGCAAGATAACAAGAATGAGATTACTAATATAGAGAATTTCTGCCCAGCAATTCAAAGATGAAACCAATAAGACGAATAGAAAATTTTCACTAAACAAATATTGGTGCATAGATGGATTTTATGCAACATATGTGATAATCAGTATTAATATGTGATAAATACCAGGGAAAACAGAAAGTTGGGGGGGGTGGAGGGAATCAATATTGACAATACTGCATTATTTGTGACAAATTTCCAAACTCATGGTCAGTGTAATCATATTATTGGTCACAATAGTACTCCAGAAGTACTTGAGGAACATGAAAGTATGCTATTGAATAGAAATTTTTAGAAAGGTCCATGCGGACAACCAAAACTTCTCAGGCATAGTTATGGATCTAAGACGAGTGATAATAGTCCATGAACTAAAAAATCTACCTTTGAAGTGGCTGAAATAAAGAAAATAAGATAAAATGAAATGTAGTAAAAATACATTGCAATGTATAAAATAAAATGAGATGAATTGCACTTACATTCTGAGAATTTGCATCACTTCCTTCACTTGTGCCCTCACTTGCACTCTCAGCACTACATATCAAGAGTAATTCCAACATCAATTGATGTATTTGGTAATAACAATAAGTCAATGCAGCCAATAGACACTAAGGAAACCCAGACCACCGAATCCACAGTATGATTTTTAATAATCAGAAATCACAGTAGTCAACAAATAATAATAAATCTGAAAACCTGTGCAATACAGATTCTCCATTCACCTAGACTATAAACCCAACTTGCAAATGATCTTATTGATTAGAAAGTAGGTTGAAAACATATCCCTTCAGTTGTTTTTAAACTATTTTCACAATCTAAGTTAATCAAGAAACAGAACAAATGGTTAAAAGTGGAAAATCTGAGGAAGGTGGACAAATAAAGCTCCATTAATATGCCGAATTTAATTATACCCCACCAAATATCTTCTAGATTCAATCACTTCATCCTCGTGTCCTCATCTCATACTGACTATCAAACAATAGGTGCAAGCTACCAATAAATATGAAAATTATCCCCCCACCAACTCCATATTCCAATGAGGCACATGTTGAACAATATTACCTTTTTGAATAAACTCCATTAGCAGATGCTCCTGTTGTTTTACTGACCTCATTATTCTTCCCTGTAATCATGTTTAAACTGCCCAAACTTCCTTTGGACCTTTTAATGGGCAATTTTTCCTTCACATCAGATGGCTTCCCATCTGCTTCTGTGTTTCCAGTAGTATATCCCTACATCAAACTTATTTTCAGTTAATTTCTAATTAGACATATGAATGAAGCATCCTCCAAATAGCTATAATTGCAAGATGAATTCGGTGTAGGCAACTCACAGATGCCTCAGTGATACCATTTGGAGAAGGCATTGCAAAAGGACTAAAAGGATAAGACCCCTGTATGAGGTAAGGAAAACATTACATCTGTAATGAATGCAGAATATGAAGAGACACCAATAATTTTCCCCAAAAGAATGCAAATCATGAAAAAAAAAATACCGGAGGAATGGATGGATGAGCATATATGCCACCATGGGGATACATGGCAACATATGGATGTGGTGGGGTACCATAGGGAGGCATAATATGCTGCAATTAAAATTAATATTAGAACTGTACAAATTTCCAACAAAAGAAATTTCAAAAGCTGAACAAGAATCTTTTAAAACTGAAATTTTGAGGCACACTCAAAGAAGTGGGATAAGGTCAGCACATCTAAATTATCAGAACATTAGATGAAAACTGATATTATCAAATTCAAAGATGATTTACTACATTTTTTGGTTAAGAAGTTATAGCACATTAGCTAACTGATAGCATCTCCATAGATAGTCATGTCAATTTGAATCTAAGAATTGCATCTAGCTTGAACCAGTAGAAAGAACTATTTTCAACAAATCAGAATGGAGTCTAACGACTCTAGCAAAATGTCCTAATTAAGTTAGACATTATACTCCATACAAATGCAAATTGCAGATAACTTCTCAAACAAAAATATCAACTAAAAAAGGCTAGCCTAGGCTAATTAACTTGCTCAATCACGCAAAATATCATGCTCAAGCTCATGAAGACACACTAGCTCACTATTTGAAATCCACTTTGGCCAGAAGTTGTCTTTCAAGTGTCCAACTCCCTAGTTAACTCATTCCTTCCCCACAATAAAATAGCTACAAGATTCATCATACAAACCTCTACTAACTGTCCACTACCTTATTTCCTGAGACCTAAACATTCAATCTTTAGCATCAGCCATAACAACCAACTTAGCCACTCTAGACAGTTACATGCATTTGTTTCAGTCACAATTAATGCATAAACCTTTACAATCAATAATAAATCATGGATACCTGAACCCCCCACATATATGGGTGAGCTTGGGGGCTTGACGCCAAGAACCCATGTGGAGGTATAGGAGAATATGCCTGTTGAAGAAACAACTACACATATATCAATCACAGCACTATACGGATAAATAAATTTTCATCTCTTTTTTATGGAGAAAAGGTCTTTATTGACAGAACCTGAAATCCTGTCCATTCAGGATTTACCGTGCCAGTGCTGGTGGTTGAAGACTGTTCCTGAAGAGCACAGAACCAAACTTGTCCATTTTGGGCAGGTAAAAACACATAACCTAAGACAAACAATAATGACTTCAATAAAAACACAAGTAGACCTGAGTAGTAGTGGCAGCTGGTGTCTTCGCCTCTTTTTCCTTAGCTGGTTTATCCATCTCGCCGCTGCCCATAGTTATATATACTTCCAAGAATCCCTCAAACCATCCTACATTATGACCATCATTCACATTATAATAGGGACTTCTTATCCATTACGCACAGCTAATAAACTCAAACAGTCCTATACTAAACTTTGCAGCAAACATAAATTTTAATTATTTCAATAAACATCACAAAAAAAAAAAATTAAAATTTGTTGTACACAATAATGTATAGAAATGAATATAATACAGGAATATCATTCAGAGTACAATTCACTGACCTTTAAATTCGCAACTGAATACCAAAATTATGGATTTAAGAAAGGAAAACATGCCTATCATGTATCTAGAGAAGACAAATTTTAACAGTAGACCTATAAGCCATCAACAAAAGGAAAAAAAAAAAAAAAAAAAACCTATTATAGATTATCGAAACATGTCTATAGAAAGAAATATATATACAGTCCAGATTAGCAGGCAATTCAACAGCTAAAACGCACAAATACAGGTAAATAGGAAAACGAATTCGATCTACCACTTGTTGAAACCTCGAAAAGACCAAAAACGAATCCTGATCCACTGAAAAAGAGAGGAATCTAAGAAATTGAAAACTACAAACTGAACAATGGAAAATACAGAGGTCAATTTAGAAAAAGTTTAGGAAATTATACTGGGGAAGAAGCTGAGTTTGTGCAAATTAAGGGGAGAATTTGGGACAGATCACAAATTAGGGTTTGTTTGGTTAATTTAGAAAAAGATTAGGAAATAATACTGGGGAAGAGGATTATTTTGTGCAGATTAACGTGAAAATTCGGGAGAGATCAGAAGTTAAGGTTTATTTCGTTGACGGGTGTGTTATTGGCGTACGTATTGGAGGTTCACGGTTCAGATACTGTGGATCGTCGCATGGTAGTCGCGCTGATGTAGAGGACAAAACAAAATCAATTTTATATATATATATATATATATTTCGCTCAAATGTGTGATGTTTGGAGCATCTCCTTTTCTTAAATTTTTGAAAAGAGTATTCAAATTTATTTTTTCAACAAATAAATACAATTATTATTGGATTATGTTTGCATTTACCATTAGAATATACGCATGTGCCTGAAAAATATAATTTGCATTTTATGACAATCACATGTTGTCTGTTGATATGTGAGAAAGAGTCTAAGATCGAAAGATAATAAAAAAGATGAAAAAAAACTAAAACTTTCTTCTTATAATTTAAGGGATGCATTTACAGTGAACTTTTAAGTCTTTTATTTTGACATGTAAGATAAATATTTTCCATTAAAGTTTATCCTCTATTTATAGCAAGTACCTTTGATTAAAGCATGCCTAGTTTTTTATCAACTTTCATAAATGTGTTACGCAAGGAAAGTCCTTAATGGCTTAGTTAGTACTTGATAGCGATCTAAGTTATTCTATCATTAATTGGTCTATTTAGCTATTCATTATGTTTGGTCATTATCAAGTAGTCTTCAAAGAAGTTTTGAGTATTTATGCTCGATGTTGATTACCTATTTCAAGTTTTTAACCTAAAATTCATAAGTGAAGATGCAATTTTTCGAATTTGAAAAATCATGTTGACTCATGGTTGAATTTAGTTAGGAGTCCTCCCATGTTCTAATTAGACAACTATTTGACATGATTTTTGAGCTTATAAATCTCTCATGCAGCATCTTTAAATATATAATTAAAAGCATTCTTACCATCTTTAGTGATTACTTTCACATTACTTCTTAAATTCTTTTATAATATTGATTGCTTTCTTTTCTAATTCTTTGATCCCATCTCTAATTTAGCTATTATCATGTGAGAATGGCTTCTTCTTCTTCTTTCATATTTATTATTGCATCAATGCTACTTAGTATTATTAATAGTTGAAAGAGTGAGATTGATAAGAAAAGGAAATGTGAAAATGGAAAAAAAATGATGAGAAAAGAAAGAAGAAAAGAAGAAGAGATAATGAGAAAGGACAAGAACAAAAAAAAAAAAAAAAGAGAGAGAGAGAGAGTTTAATACGAACAAGGTTATGGAGCTCCTGATTCGTATGCTTGATTGCACAAGTCCTAAACAAAGTTAAGAATCAAGAATAAGATAGATCTTCAAATCCCAACTAAGCCTCTAGCAACCTAAAATATAAAGATTTGAAGTATTTGTTCATTCAAACCCTAAATTAGCTAAATCAATTTAAGATTAGAATCAACAAGTTTATGAAATTATTAAATTTTTACTCAACAATATCACCAAGTCCACTCAAGATGATAATTTAATCTCACAATATGTTATAAGCAAAAATAATCTTAGTTATTTTATTAATGTTGAATGGGAAGGGTTTAAATAACCTTACATAGTTCTTTAAAAAACCTAAAAATTCACTTTCTAATTCAGCCATACATAGCCCTAGCCGAATTTATATAATCCTAATCTTATTTGGAAAAGCTATCTCGCATAATGAAACAAAAAGAAATAATCCTATTGGCCAACAAGATTAGGCCTAACAAACTTATAGCACTGAAATACATTAATTAAAGTTCCTTACAAAGCTAAATAACTAACTAAAGAATCCTAACTAAATATGACAAACTATTCGGCCAAAAGTATATATGACATTAGGAAGACAAGGCCAACTAATAAAATCTTGCAAAAATCTTTGACTTGGGGATTTTATCTCCTTACTTACACACCTTGGGCTTTACTTTTCATGCCTTGGCCGAATTGGATTGAGCTTTGATGTTCTCTAAAAGTTGGGCTCCATTGGATTAAGTTAAGTGTTTGTTTTGAAGAGTTTAAGCTCTCATCTCTTTTTAATTGGGGTTCATGTATCCTTTGTTCTTCTTAGACTAATCCAGTTATAATTCCTTGTTGCATGAATGCTTCAATTGTCTGCTTGAACTTCTTTAGCCTTCCTTTTGTGATTGAGTCTTGAAGTTGAAGTGGATCTTTTGCTTACTTGCCTTAGTCATTTGCATCATTCCCTCCTTCCTTAAAAGGATTCGTCTTCAAATCAATGCCTTCATCAAAGTCAAAAGGAGATAAACTCAACAATATTAAAAGTAGCACCAACATTATAATCATTAGGCAAGTGTAACTTGTAAGCATTATCATTAACCCTTTCTAAAACTTGAAAAGGTTCATCTCCATTTAGGTCTAGTTTTTTTTAAGGTTAGGAAATCTTTCTTTTGTAAAGCGTACCCAAACCCAATCACCCGATTTAAATACAACTTTAATTCTACCCTTATTTGGGTTTTTAGCTACTTGTTCATTCCTCTTTTCAATATTCAAATGCACCTTCTCAAGCAATTGCTTAACAAAATCATATTTCTTTTTACCTTCCATATCAATTTGCAAATTAAAAAGGAATATAGGAAAGATCTAAAGGACTCAATGATACAAAACCATTCACAATTTCAAAAGGATAATAATATGTGGATGAATGCGCACTCCTATTATATGCAAACTCTATATGAGGCAAACACTCCTCTCAAGACTTTAAATTTCTTTTAATCAAAACTCTTAAAAGTTGCCCTAAAGTCTTATTTATAACTTCAGTTTGACCATCTGTTTATGGGTGACAAGAAGTAGAAAATAAAAGTTTAATTCTCAATTTACCCCATAATATTTTCCAAAAGAGACTCAAAAATTTAGTATCTTTATCACTAACAATAGTTCTAGGAAACCATACAACCTCGCTTTTTTTTTTTTTTTGAAAAATGAATGTGCAATGTTAATGACATTATCAATTTTATGACATGCAATAAAGTGTGTCATTTTAGAAAATCTATCAATAACCACAAAAATAGAATCATTACCATGTTAAGACCTAGGCAAACCTAAAACAAAGTCCATAGATATATCAATCCAAGGTGAACTAAGAATAGGTAATGACATATAGAGACTATGTGGTTTTGATTTAGATTTAGTTTGTTTGCATGCAACACATCTATCACACTTTTTAAACATCAATTCACATATTGGACCAATAAAAGTGCTCATGCAAAACATCTAAAGTCTTTTAGAGTCCAAAGTAACCCATAAGTCCACCCCCATGGGTTTCCTTAACTAGTAATTCACGTAAAGAACTCTTAGGCGCACAAAATTTATTATCTCTAAATAAGTATCCATCATGCCTAAAGAATTTTTTCAATTGCAATTATTTGCAAACAAATCATAAAAATCTGAATCACAAGCATACAAATCTTTCATATACTCAAAACTAAACAATTTAACATCAAGAATAGAAAGAAGAGTATACCTTTGAAATAATGCATCAACCACGATATCTTTCTTACTTTGGTTATACCTTATTACATATGGAAAAGACTCAATAAATTCACTCTATTTAGTATGTCTTTTGTTAAATTTTTGTTGTCCTTTAGGTATTTAAAAGATTCATGATCGTGTGAATAACTAATTCGTTGGGCCAAAGATAGTGTTGCCATGTATGCAAAGCCCTAACTAAAAGCATATATCTCTTTATCATAAGTTGGGTACTTTAGTGTAGACTTATTAAGTTTCTCACTAAAGTAGGCGATGGCCTTCCTTTTTGCATCAAAACAGCTTTAATGCTTAAATTTAAAGCATCACATTCAATTTCAAAAATGTTACCCAAATTATGCAAAACAAATAAAGGTGCACTAGTTAATTTAGATTTCAACAAATCAAAAGCTTTTTGTTACGCCTCCCCCCATTCAAAATCAACACTTTTTTTTTTATAATTTCAGTTAAAGGAGCTACAATAGTTTTAAAATCCTTTATAAACCTCCTATAAAAACTTGTTAAATCATGAAAAAACCTTACCTTACTTACATTAGATGGAATCAACCATGTCTTAATGGCACTTATCTTTTCTTTATCAACTTTTATTTCATCTTTGCTAACAACAAAACCTAGAAAAACAAGCTTAAAAGTACAAAAAGAATACTTTTTAAAGTTAATATACAACTTTTCATTTCATAAACTTCAAAAACTAACCTTACATACTCTAAATGTTCTTCTAAAGACTGAGAATAAATAAAAATGTCATCAAAATAAACAATTATAAATTTTCCTAAGTATGCATACAAGATATGGCTAATTAATCTCATGAAAGTGCTAAGGGCATTAGTGATGGCCTAGGGCACTAAGAAGGGAGGTTAAATTGATGCTTAATTTAAAAATTAAAAACAGGGTTAATGTGTTTAGGAAGATGAGTAGGAGAAGAAAGAAATTTACACAAGTGTTTAAGTGGTTCGAGTGTTAACTAACCCTACGTCCACTCCTCAATTCTCTATAATTAGGTATTTCATTTAACTCAATAAGTGTTTCCAAGCTTACATCAAACTTTTACAATTTGTGTTTATGGCTCACACAACAACCTTACACCTTATTTTTTTTAGAGTCACACGAAAAACCTTTTTGCAAGTGTTTTTAAGGCTCATACTAAAACCCCTCACAAGTGTTTTCAAGGCTTACACTAAAACCTCTTACAATGGTGTTTATTGCTCACTCTAAATAATCACAAAATGAGAATTAAAAGATTGAATAACAAGTTAGCAAGAGATTGGTTACAAATTGATGAATTCTCTTACATTTGCATCTATTTGGTGGAGTATTTATAGCTCATATATCCACCAAAGAGACGTTGGAGTAAAACAATTAATAAATCTTCAAGATGTGCTAGGCAGATTTAGCATTAAAGGCTTATCAGATGAAAGTTGTGGTCGCTACTCCCATTTCATAGTGGCAAATTTTCAATTTCGATTGTTGAACTAAAAATTTTGACAAAAAACCCTATATGTATCTAACAACTAGTCCACGTGTTAGCTTTCCATTAGTTGTCCATGAAAATATAGTCGTTGTGTTCTAACCACTATCAAAAGTCACGGTCACAAGATGCTTAAGTCTTGGGTACGACTGAGACCGTGAATGCCTCTGTTTCGTGAGGAAGCTTCAACTCCTTGAGTCGCGATCGCTACTAAATTTTTGCCCTCATAATTTTTTATCTCTCAATAGATACTTGGGACACCTGACATGCTGTGGTTGTGGCTTTGCTTCCCTCTATTGCCACTATGAAAGTTATGATTGCGACCATGGTGCAACACTCATCGCAAATTCCTTTGTGACTAAGGCTTTATAGACTTTGGATGGTTTACGACAGTGAAATAGCCTGCAAATTCCTCTGGCCTAACTTTATTCTTTTTTATGATTAATTCGTGGTCGCGATTTACCATACACACACCGTGAATTTGGATGATCTTTATATTGTTGGAGATTTTGAATACATCCTACTTCCAATGAAAAAATTTAACTTAAAATCTGCAAAACAACATTTTTGAAAATATTAGAACTGATCAATTTCTATTGTCAAGATCAAAAGAGGTTCATGACTTAGATTGATCCAACCTTGTCCAACAATCTCCCTTTATTGATTTTGACAAATTAGATTGATCCTAAGGGAAAAATAAATGCATGAGTTTCGAAGTTGTGAAGTTGGAATGGTGAATACTTATGCTATTTACTTACAAATTATTTTCTCTCCCCCTTAGATTCTTTCTTGATTCTTTAAAAGGGTTTTTAAGGGAAAAGAAAAAATGCATAACAAATAGATAAGTGTTCATAAGGAGCAAAGACATAAGAATTGCAATCATAAAAGTAAATTTAATTAAACACATAATTTAAAGAATTTTAAAAACAAACACTTTATTTACTTATACGCAAGTTATGGAATCAACAACTTTACATTAATAAAAGAAAGACAAAATACAAAGAAATCCTATTCTAGAAGATTAGAGAGTCATCATCATCTCCATAATCTTCTTCCTCGTCATCATTGCCTCTGCCTTCAGCTTCATCACCTTTCTCAACTTCTTCATTGCTTTTCTTTTTCGAGGTATCCTCATACTCAACAAAATCAGGAAGATGGCAAGGAGGAACACCTAATTTTTCTTGCAATTCTATCATATCGCTGTGAAGGTGGGAGATGAGAAGGAATCTCCTCTTTATCATTCTCATCATCGTGTCTAACTTGCTATTAATAGTGGCAAGAGATAGTTTGGTTTTGGGTTTTGGTTGAGAAAGAGGGACTGGTAGGGCTCCTTTTTCAATAATGAGCCTCTTCCTTTTGGAGGCTTGAGATGTCTCCATATTCTTGGCCTTAAAGGCGCCTAGGGTATATGCATATGTGTCTGAGTATGGCTTTGGCATTTATTAAGTAGGTAAGGTCAAGGAAGTTTTGAGAAGGGAGGAGTTTCTTAATAAGGAATTTTTCATTTTCCTCATTAAGAGCTCTAACAAAGCTATAGATTGCTATCATATATGATGGAAGGAGGAATTGGCTCTTTGGTTTGGTGCTCATATGGATTAATTGATCCATAAGATAGCGATCGATTTGAATAGATTTGTTTTTACCAAGGCAGAATAAGAAGGCTAGATCCTTTTGAGACACTTTCTCATTATCATCACCTCGAGCATTTACGAAAAAGGTGATGATATGATGAAGTATCCAAAAGGGGAGAGTTTTAATGTATTTGGCTAGGGAAGTTTTTGGGTTGTATTTGGTCTCAATTGAAATTTCGGACAAAAACTCGAAATAGATTACTTTAAGTGCGGAGATAATAAACATGATATTTTCTCCGACTTGAAGGTTAAAGAGGTTTGACAATTGCTCAAAGTAATAAAATAAGGATCCCTGAACGCATGAAATACTAACCTATATTGCCTTACTCGTGATTCCGCTTTACGAGTTAGTGTCACCGTGTACATGAATTCCCTTACAACTTCCTCATAACCGGGTTAATCCCGAAAGATGAACTCTTTCCATCCCAAGTTAAAGAGGAATACTCGTATTTCGTTGTTGATCCTAAGGGTCTCTAGTAGAAAGGTAGATGGTATTTTGTTTAGGAGGATGATGTTGGAAGAGTTGGCTTTGAAACATTCCTTATCTTTCTTTGTGATTCCTTTCATAAGATGAAGGGTTAGAGGTGCAGATGGTTAGGCTACTGCCTTGCCCTTCTCTGCTTTAGAAATCTTCTTAGGAGCCATTAAGAGAGTAGAGAGATTTAGAGAAATTTAGAGAATGTGGAAAGAGATAATTGATTTGGAGTAGAATGAAATGATAAGAATCATTGTTGAAGGGGTTTATATAGCCAGTTGAAGGGCATGGAAATGGCTAGAAACGACTAAAATTGGAGTAATGAAGAGTTGAAAATGGTTTACAGTCAAATCACTTAATTGTGAGGTAGTTACTAGAATTCGCAACCACTAAATCCATAGTCGCAATCACTAATTCTAAAAAATATGAGTAACAGACAAAAATCCTCAGGAATTGGAGTGTCCAATGATCAAAAATTTGAATTTTTGACTGACTTCGTGGTGGAGAGTAAAATTCATGATTGCTAATTAAAGTTTGTTAGTCGATTGATATGAACCTTTAATTCATGACCATGAGTTAAGGATAACGAACACAAATTACAAGGCAAGAAGGATAATCATGAAAAAGCTAAAGTTGACAATTAAAGTGATGATCCACATTAACATATTGATGTTTAATTTATGCAATTTGACATATAAAAAGCACAATTGCAATTAAAATTAACACATCCAATGATTAATATCACATACAAGCAATACACATAACAATCAAACAAAAGATCAAACTTTTCACTTTAGGGAGCTTCCATCAAGCATTTCCAATTCTCTCTTAATGAAGTTCAACCTTTATTTGTTGAGAGGTTTAGTGAAAATATCTGCAAGTTAATGAGTTGTGTCTATAAATTCTAACTCAATATCACCATTTTGGATATGATCTTTAAGAAAATGATGCCTAATGTCTATGTGTTTGCTCCTAGAGTGTTGGATGGGATTCTTAAAAAGATTAATAGCACTAGTGTTGTCACATTTGATAGGAATGTGATCAACAACTTTGTCATAATCCTTTAATTGTTGTTTCATCCAAAGCACTTAGGTGCAACAACGACATACTCAGCTTCGACAACGGATAAGGCAATTGAAACTTACTTCTTGCTAAACTAAGACACTAAGCATTCTCTTATAAATTGGTAAGTTCTAGAAGTCCTCTTTCTATCTAAAAGATCAACGTAATCTACATTCAAATAGCCTATGAAACTAAAAGATGAATCTCTAGGATACCATAGTCCTAAGTGCAATGTGCCATGCAAATATTTGAAAATTCTTTTGACAGCATTTAAATGTGAATCTTAGGGAGAGGATTGAACTCTAGCACACGTACATACACTAAATATAATGTTAAGCCTTGAAGCAGTAAGATAAAGTAGAGAACCGATCATACCTTGATATCTCTTTTCATCAACTGTCTTACCTGATTCATCTTTAATCCAGTTTGATGGCACTACTCATGGGTGTTTTTGCTACTTTGCATCCATCCATGCCAAACTTCTTGAGTGTGTCCTTAGTGTATTTAGCTTGGTTGATGAAGCTGCTTTGGTTTGCTTGTTTTGTAAACCAAGGAAAAACTTGAGCTCTCCCATCATGCTCATTTCAAATTCACTAGTCATACACTTAGCAAAATCCTCACAAAGAGAATCATTAGTAGCAACAAAAATGATATCATCAACATAGATTTACATTATAAGTGTATCATGTTTGTGTCTTTTTACAAACAAGGTAGTGTCCACCTTTCCCTTTTCAAAATCATTTTTCAAAAGAAATGAACTAAGCCTTTTATACCAAGCTCTTGGAATTTGTTTCAACCCATATAAGACTTTATTCAATTTAAAAACATAATTTGGAAAACTATGTGATTCAAAACTAGGAGGTTGTTCAACATAAACCTCGTCCTTAATAACCCTATTTAGAAAAGCAGTTTTGACATCCATTTGAAAAAGTTTAAAATTCATATGACATGCATAGGCTAAAAAAAATCCTAATGGCCTCTAACCTTGCAACAGGGGCATAGGTTTCATCATAGTCTATGCCTTTCTCTTAGTTGTAACCTTTTGCAATCAATCTAGCTTTATTCCTTGCAATCAATCTAGCTTTATTCCTAGTGATGAATCCTTGCTCATCTAACTTGTTTCTAAACACCCATTTGCAACCTACAATTGGGTATTCCTTAGGCCTAGGAATAAGTTCCCATACATTGTTTCTCTCGAATTTGTTGAGTTTCTCTTGCATAGCAGTCACCTAACTTTCATCATCAAGAGCCTCATCAATTTATTTTGGCTCAAATTGAGAAACAAAGGCAAGGTTATTATCTAAAAGATTAAGTGAGATATAGTACTTACACCTTTTGAAGTATCACCAATAATTATGTCCTTAGGGTGATGCTTGGAGAACCTCTAATCCTTAGGTAGATCTTGACTTAGCAATGCTTCTTATTGATGTTGTGGTTCCTTATCTACTTTTAATGATTCAACTTTATCTTTGTCTTTATCTTCCTCTCTTGTAGTGTGCTTCAATTCCAATTTTTCAAAGTCACCTATAAGATCATCAATAAAAGAACTTTCCCAAGATCAAGTTTACTAGATTCATAAAAAACAACATTCATAGACTCTTCAACAACCATAAAACTTTTGTTAAAGACTCTATAGGCCTTACTAGAGGTGGAATAGCCTAAGAATATCCCCTCATTAGTTTTTGAGTCAAATTTCTCAAGATTATCCTTGGTATTCAATATATAGCACTTGCATCCAAATACTCTTAGGGATGATATCTTGGTTTTCTACCATTCCATTGCTCATAAGATGTTTTATTGAGAATGGGTCATTTGAAAACTCTATTTGCAATATACCACGAAATATTAATGGCTTTGGCCCAAAAGTAATTTGGTAAAGAATACTCATTGAGCATAATTATAGCCATTTCTACTAGTATTCTATTTTTGCTCTCTACAACACTATTTTGTTGTGGTGTTATAGGGGTTGAAAAGTTGTGAAAAATTCCATTCTCTGAACAATAAGTTTCAAAAGACTCATTTTGAAATTCTTTTCTATGGTCACTTCTTATAGAAGAAATGAAGTAACCCTTTTCATTTTGAATTCTTTTTGCAAAGCTTGTGAAAGCATCAAAGGTATCATTCTTATGAGCTAAAAAGGATACCCAAGTAAACCTAAAATAGCCATCAACTAGGACTAGTGCATAATATTTTCCACCTAAACTAATACTCCTAGTAGGTTTTATCAAGTCCATATGAATTAGTTGAAGAGGTTTAGATGTACTTACAACATTTTTAGCTTTGAAGGAAGATTGATGTTGCTTCCCCATTTGGCAAGGACCACATGTCTTATCTTTTGAGAAACTTAGCTTGGAAAGACCTTCCACTAGCTTTCCTTTAGATAAGCTTTGTAAGAGCTTCATGTTAGCATGTCCAAGTCTTCTATGCCATAACCAAGCTTCATTACTAAGAGACATAAGACATTTAAAAGATTGATTAGCCAAATTGTCTAAGTCAATTGAGTAGGTATTTCTTTCCTTTCATGCTTGAAAACAACCCTTTTATTCACTAATGTGGTAACTCAGCATTCTCTAGGATCAAAGGTGACTTTATTACCTTTGTCACACAACTGACTTACACTCAATAAATTATGTTGCAAGCCATCAACTAACAAAACATCATTAATTAAAGAGCAACCATTCTTACCAATGGATCCATTACCAATTACCTTGCCCTTGGCATTGTTACCCAATGTGACATTGCCACCTTCTTTTTCTTTCAAGGCTATGAATAGCTTCCTATTTCCTATCATGTACTTTGAGCATCCACTATCCATATGCCAATCATTTGATTCATTAGTGGCTGCCAAACATCCTTGCACAACACAAATAAATCATCTCTTCTTTGGTACCCAAGCGTACTTGGGTCTTAAGGGGTTAGGTATTTAAGGGTCCTCCAATTTGAGATGAGCCTTTCTAATGTAAAAATAAACATTAATATATCCATACCTCATACAATGATGACATTGGAGTTTAGACTTGTGAGTCTTTCTCCTATGCACAGTCTTAGTATGAGTAGAAGGCCTTCTCATACTTTGGTTATGGTGGTGTATATAAGTGCATGAGTGATAAGGAGTAGAAGATAACTTTTATGTTTGCGTGTTTGAGCATGCTTCTTGTTGTACATATAAGCATGATTTGCTCTTTAAACCTAGACTCTTAAGCCTTGAGGGCCCTTACCTTTACTATTAGGCATAGGTGGCTTAGTGCTAGGAGCACCTCTCTTCCCAATGACCTCAATACTTGAAGTTTGAGGTGTTGTTGCTTTAACAAATGTAGTAAGTGTAGATGTGAAGGTTGAGGTTTCATTAAATCCTAGACCATGCCTAATCAAGGGTGGCCTTTGTGATACTATGAGTGTATCTAAAGCTTTCTTACCCTTATAAAATTTTGAGATAGAGCTTCTAAGCTCAATGACTTCTCCCTTTAGAGAGTCATTCTCTTTTCTTAATGAAGTTAATGATGAAGATGATTTAGAAAGATTTTTCATTGACTTTTTGAGTTCTTCATTTGAAGCCCTCAATTCACTTACAAGATCATTAAGGGATTTGTAATCATCTTTTAATTTTGAGCATTTTCTCTAGTAAGTCTTTATTTGTGACTTATATTTGTCACATCTCATTGTGAGAGCTTCTAGAAGCTTTTGATCAACATCATCTAAATCATTAAAATCAAAATGAGAATGAGATAAAGTGCTTACCTCATTAGGAGAATCCTTTTAAGCC